>PVJC01003762.1:0-68095 GCA_004026665.1 Murina feae | reverse complement strand
CTTTCTCACCTAAAATGTTCGTCGAGCCCCCTCCCTCTGGTTCCTGGAGCCGCGTCCAGCCCACGGTCCCTCGGCCAGACCGGGGTGGAGGGCGGCCCTCCCCACCCCCCCCCTGCGTTTGTGTGCCCCAGTCCTCTCTCCCCTTTTGTGCCCCCCTTTAGTCCCCCTCCCCCTATGCAACCCAACTTCAGCCCCAGCACTGCGCCCCCTTCCCGGGTCCGGCTCGATTGGCCGCTTCCGGAGCTGTCAGACTGGAGCCGGGCGCTCTTATTGGGCGATTCTCTGGCCTGTGGCCGTGCCCAAGGAGGGTGCACAGGGCGGGGGGGGGCGCCTGGGCAGCGACTGCCGCCAGGAGAGGGAGACCACAGCCCCCAGAGGAGCCAGAGGGGCCCAAGAGCCAGACCCGGAAATATACAGGGGCGTGGAGAGACCCAGCATCTCTGAGGCGCCGAAAGACAATGACGGGAAAGATGGAGATGCAGTGGGCGAGGCCGGTGCAGCCAGGGCGGGGCGGACGGGACCGCTCTGGTCTGTAGGTAGGAGAGGCAGCCCCACAGACAGCAGTAGGAACGCCTGGCTTTTATGTAGAGCTCTTTGCCAGTTTATGCTTTTTAAAAATCTCATTTGATTTCCTTCAACCACCCTGGGATGTGACCTGGACAGGCCCGTGTGATTATTCCCAGTTCTTAGATGCAGAAACGGAGGCTTCGAGAGCTTAATCAACTTTCCGCGGGTCACACCGGTTTCCTCACTTGCAGCCGAAAGATCCGTCAGCACCAGACTGCTTCACCTACCTCACAAGGTGTGGTCGGAAGTGTAGGCACCAGAGCAAAGTAGAGCCTCCGCTACAGGGGCGACAGAGGAGGTAGCAGAGAATGGCCAGTGACAAAGAGGCAGGGGTGGAGAGAAGGACTTGACTAAGAGGACGTGGGGTCAAAGAGGACCTAGGCCTGTGGAACGATACACCCTCCAATTCCCCTTGCCCCTAAGCTGTCCTGGTGCAAGTTCTGGCAGTCTCAACACAGAGGGTGGGGGGACCACAAACACCCTTCCCTGCACTCCTCTTCATCCCGCTCTGCAGCGCTGAGAGGAGCCTAGACGTGTGAGTGAGCTCCACTTTCGCTCTCCGCTGGTCATCTTGCTGCAGATTGGAAGATAAACCTTGCCAGGGTTAAAAATTGGGAGAAAAATTCCAAGAGATCTGATTAAACTAACCCTTGAGTAATCCAGCCTTTGAATAACCCATGATTAGCTAAGTCATAAAAGCACCGTGAATGTAGCCAACAAACACTCATAGAGCACCCCCTATTGTGCTAGGTGCTACCGGGATAGCTGACCCAACTGTAGCTACAGTCAGGGGAGACCAGATAGCACTAACTCAGTTCAGAGCATTTTCCCGTCGTGTTCAGCAGAGGGCCAAGCGAAGCACTTATGGGGTTCAGAGAGAAGAGTCATTAATTCCCATTGCGAGGGCCACAAAAACCTCTGGAGGTCAAATCTGGGCCTAGCAATGAGTAAAAATGAGTAAAAAGAAAGGGGAAAGGGACTAATATTTATTAAGTAGCTACTGTATGTCTAAATGTTTTATTATCATAGAACCATGTTGAGGATGATGTTACTCTCCTTACTATAAACATGAGAAAACAACCCGGCCGGCGTGGCTCAGTGGTAGAGCATCAACCTATGAACCAGGAGGTCCTGGTTCTATTCCCGGGCAGGGCACACGCCTGAGTTGCGCTGGCTGGATCCCCAACGTGGGGCGTGCAGGAGGCAGCCGATCAATGATTCTCTCATCATTGATGTTTCTATCTCTCTCTCCCACTTCCTTCCTCTCTGAAATCAATAAAAATACATATAAACAAACAAACAAACATGAGAAAAGAGAACTAGAGAATCAAAAAGTTTGCCTAAAGCCCACTGTTGGTAGCCTGCTACTTATACTCCACCATGTAGCCATGTAGCAAATATGATATGAGAGAGACACTTAGGATAGGCAACTGCATGAGCAGATGTAGCAAGTTGATTGGGTTCCACCCTCAACCTTCTCATTCCCTGAGTCTTTGATAGGTCATTCCTTTTAATTTTATTCAATTTTTTAAATAACCACTATCTCTGAACAAAAGTCATGTATGATTAGATGTAAGAAGACTAAAAAAAAGGAAAGAAAAACATTCTTAATCATACCACCTGGGAAGAACCATTAACATCTTAATTATTTTCTTGAACAAAAAGTGGGGTGTTACTCTACTAGTTGTTTTAGAATCTGCTTTTTTCTACATAGCAAAAATTGTGGATGCTTTTCATATCAGTAAGCATTCATCTACAATATTCATTTATTGTTTGAACAGAATTCCATTGCAAGAATATGTCGTAATTTATTTAACCAATCCCCTACTGTTTTTCCTTTTTCATTGTCATAGCAGTTTATAAAAAGTTTTCATTCTTTCACGGTTACTAAACAATAAGCATTTTTGTAGATAAATCTTCACACATATCTTTAATTATATTCTTAGGAGAAATTCCTACTAATAGAATTGCTGGCTCAAAGGATAAACAAACTTTTTTTTCTCGAAGTGATTTCTGAAATCTGTTCTTCAACCCCTGCCTCCCTTCCCAGTTCCAAGTATGCCCCTGCTCACTGGGGAGCTCCCCGTGGATCCCTGGTGCCCACCAGACCCTCAGATTCCATTTTCTAAAACTAAAGTCTTCTCCCAACAAAACTAAAGATTGCTCCTCCCTCTGTTTCCCCTGCACGGATGGAATTACCATCCTGGAAACTCCCTGATGTTAGAGTGGTGATCCCTCCTCCCCTCCTACCTGTTCCTGAGTCCTGCCTTCCTTGCCCTTGGCTTTCGCATGTCTCTTCTACATTCTCTGGCTACTACCTGTACCCAGATCCTCCCCCCTCCCTTCTCACCCGGACAATTACCACGCTCCCTTCTCTTCCCTCCTTGCCTTCTAATGTGTCCTCCACTTGCCCCCCCATCTGATGATCATCAGTGTCACATACTCTACCGAAAACTGTCCTTGAAGCAAGCTCTTCTTACCTGCCAGCTTCCACTGTTCACTTCTCCATGTCATCTGACCCACCCTGAACTGCACTTTGCCTCAGCAGAAATTACCCGCCACCACAAATCAAATGTACAGCACCTCTGTGAAACCCTCTCTCGTGTCCTCCCCTTCCTCCCTCCCCGCCCTCTGGGCTGTCAGGCACTCAGCTCCCAGCACACCTTGCTTTTAATCTCTATTATAGCACTTGTCACATTGTATTACCTTGACTTGTTTTCAGAACCATCTCCACAGTCCGAGCTCCTTGAGGGCAGAGTTGATATCTTACTCATTCTTGTGTCCAGTGCCTAGCCTGCTGCCTGGCGCATAGGAGGTACCGGGTAGTTGTTTGTTGGATAAACAAATGGTACCTCTGGGGAATAGTGAGCAGAATAGAGTCTAAATTGTGAGGGGGCGGGGGGGGTGGACATGGAAAGGTGGACTGGGCTCTTGAACCTGAGTGGAGGAGGATGGGTTTCAGTTTAATGATAATAAAAAGCTCCAGAATTTGGGGACCAGAGTGTCCTGCTCCATTATATTTTGGGAAGCAAACGAGGCAATGATGCAACTAGATTGGAAAAGCAAGCTATTGCAGAGCAAATGTAGGTAGAACCCAAAAATGACAGGGTGATGGGAGTGATGCCATTGGCTGGAGGACTGACCAGGAAACCCAGGGGTTGCCCTCTATAGAAGAGGAGTCCTCAAGGTCAGAATAAAACCAGGAAAGAGTCAGAGGGCACAGGAACAGAAGGCAGAGGTTTAGGAGACCATCTCCAGCATGTGCACCTGGCTGTTGTCATCAGATAGGGGCTGACCCAAGGACCACCTCAGGCTGTTCTCTGAAATGAATACTCTGTTTGCAGAGGTCAGGTAATACACTACAGATACCCCTAACCTTTCCAGCCATCTTCCCCCTTGTGTTTTGGTTACTTTTAGGATGTTGTTCTTTACTCACACACACACATACACACCACCACCACCACCACCAGGCTGTTTTTTGGGAAGAATATTTCCATTTGGAAATTTTCAAATATTTAGAAGTATTTGTAGAAGTTGGTATCAGCAATACTCCCCTACTTAAAACTACCTAAAACTACCTTCCCCCACATTGCTTAAAATCCCCCCCATGAGATAGTCGTGCTTCAGAATGACAATCATGCCCTAAAAATGGGTGTGGAAAATCTAGAGACGGTCGGAGAAATGCATGGATGGCCTTTCTTTGTTGCTGGTGGGAGTGGGTTTCCGAGGTTACCCCTGGAATAAGCATTACCGGAGGCTCCCCCTGCAGGATGAGATGTGGTAGAAAGCTTTATTTGCGTGGCACTGATACCATTATAATAACCAGATTATTAAATAACAGGAAAGGAGTGAAGGGAAGACTAGGTAATACAGGCACACTATTTATACAGCTTTACCAGAAAGCTGCAGTGAACATTCCCCAGGCCTGCTCCCTCCAAGTCAGTGGGAGAAGGGCCTGGACAATAGATGTGAGCCCAGTAAGGTCTAGGTGACCTGGGAAGATGCTTATGTCAGTCACACCTGGGAACAAGTCAGTGGCCAGAATAGGCATGGCCACTACAAGCACAGCAAGATTTTATACTTAAGCTCCTGAACAAAGGAGCCTCTCTCTCTCTCTCTCTCTCTCTCTCTCTCTCTCTCTCTCTCTCTCTCCCTCTCCCTCTCCCTTCCTCCCTCCCTCCCTCCCTCCCTCCCTCCCTCCCTCTTGCTGTTCACGCCTGACTCCTGACTTGTGGGGCTTGCACACCCTGCACTTGCTCACATGGCCCACAGCCATGCAGACTCCACACAATGGACTAAGAAACTGTGATTAGCTTAATGCTGTACCGGACTCGTTTCCACCATGGAATGGACACTCTGGACACTGGCACTACTTTTGGCAGCTACGTATTTTCAACAACTGTGTAAGGATAATGGGACTTTACAACCCGAGAAATATAATTTCACGCCAATAAAAACCACTCACTCTCCCATGCAAGTCTTAGAAAATCCATTTCCTAAAGATATCGTAAGAACCCCACTCCCACTAGTGTCAGGGAAGTTGGGCCCATTGATTTCTCTGGCAGCAGAATTACATCTCTGGATTTGCAAAGTCCCATTTCCCTTAAACCAGTCCTGGAAAAGGTGACGCTGGTGATTCAGCAGAGCTAGAAGCAAAGCCAGTGTCCAGTGTGGGCCACATGGCCATGAGAGGAATGGAGGGTGATGGCTAACTGGGCACGGGATTTCTTTTTGGGGCCATGAAAATGTTCTAAAAATTAAGTTATGACGATGATTGCACTACTCAATAAGTACACTAAAAAGCATAGAATTGCATAGACTACTGGGTGAACTTTATGGTATGTAAACTATATCTCAATAAAATAAATACAGATTTCCCCTGGGGGTTAAAGGACTTATGCCACAACTTATCAGTCATTATCAAGTCAGTATGAAGGAGCTCGTCCACAGGCGTCCCCCACGAATGCACCCTTGGAGGCGCTGGGAGCATGGCTGCTTATGCTTGGAGTGGGGTCGTGTTGGGGGTGGCCGGGGAGAACACTTGGCACCACTGAGCATTTCCCAAGGCACATAGAGCCAGAAAAGGGCTGGAGTGGGAGGAAGGAGACATGAAAGCCAGTTGGGAACTGAGGGTGGAAAGTGAACTTTGCCCAGTGTAACGAGTTATGCACAAGGAATTAAGAATTCTAAGAACCCGAAGGCTCTCTGGGGGGTGAAGGAATCTTAAAGGACAACCCATTCCCAAACGTGTGTCAACCTCTTCTGGACATTTGCACTTTAAGAGCAACCCCTTGCTTCAAACTAGGTGATTTACCTTTCCTAAGAGAGATGAACTTACTATCCCCAAGTCAGAAAGGAGCTAACAGGATGGAGCACTGAGTGTCAGGAGGATAGGTCGTCCACGGAAGCTTGGGGCCCAGGGTGTTAGCCTTTGGGGTCATATGGCCATCCTCCACTCTAGCGTATCCCCCACCAGGAGCTCTGAGGAGAAACCAAGGACTACAGCCCTCTTACTCTTTCGTTGAGAGTATGTTTTTATTGAGTTTAGAGAGAGAGGAAGGGTGAGGGATAGAGAGATAGAAACACCGATAAGAGAGGAACATTGATCAGCTGCCTCCTGCCACCCCTACTAGGGATGGAGCCTGAAACCTAGGCATGTGCCCTAACCTCTTGATTTATAGGTCGACGCTCAACCACTGGGCCACACCAGCCAGGCCAGCACTCCTACTCTTAGCCTCTGGCTTCCTTGGCGTGGAAATCAAAGATGCTAAGACGTTCGCAGTTGGCCAAAGGTCCCTAGATTTTCACAGGCCCTACAACTCACCACCAAACCTCTGGGCCTCAGAGAACAGGAAATACAGTATCCAAAGAGCTCAGACCGTAACTGAGGTGGAAATGGCTGATAATCGCTGGAGCTGTCACTCTCCCAGGTGCTGACATTTGCATTTTAATGGAGGCGGTTAATGCCCTCAGCTACAGGAGTGACTAATATGTTCTTGATTGTTGCTGGAGGTGAATGGGAGGCCCTTTGCAACCAGGGCCTTTTCATGCCCTCTAGGCATTAACACAACGCAAGATCACACCTGATGTGCGGGTTGGACTCCAGTGCCCACATTCCACGCTTTATCTTTGTTCCTGTTCTTGATTTTGCTTGCTTTCTTGCACTTTTCTCCAGAATCCTTTCTTTCTAAAAGTCTGGGAACATCCCCATGAGTCATTTATTCTTTCAACACACATAAACTGTGGTAGGCACAAGTGACTAGGGGGAGTCCAGGAAGTATGCCAACAGGATGCCCCCACCAAGTCAGAGGTGAGGAACTCACAGAGCAAGCAGGAGACCAGCACAGCACCAGCAGGGGTGTCCAGGCAGCGTATGCCTGTTGCTTCATGAACACTGCAAACCAGAGGGTGTGGACGAAGAGCAGGAAAATATTCCTATACACTGGGAGGAGGGGGCGAGAATGGCTCTGGGAGGGGTGAGCCTTAATGTAGGCACAGGAGATAGATATACACAGACTGGATGGAGTTGTGAGGATTCAGAACATTCCTCTAGCCACAGAAGACCATGTGTTGTGTGATCCTATTTGTAGGAAATGTCCCAAAGAGGCAAATATATAGAAACAAAAACAAAAATGATCAGTGGTTGCCTAGAGCCAGGGATGGGGATGGAGAGTAACTGCTAATGACTACAATGGGGTGGTGAAAGCAGTTCTACACTGTGGTGATGGTTCCACAACTCTGTAATTATACTAAAAACTAGTGAGTTACACACTTTAAATGGATAAACTTTACTCAATGTAAATTATCTAATCTAATAAAAGAGTAATATGCAAATTAACCACCACTCCGAGACATCTAAGCCACACCCATCAGCCAAGTCACGCCCACCAGCCAATCAAAGTGGCTGTATGCAAATTAACCCAGCCAAGATGGCAGCTGGCAGCCACAGAGCTAGAGCAAACAGGAAGCTTCCGTTGCACCAGCATTGGAGTTGGAACTGCCTGCCTAGGCCAGCCGGGCCTCTGCTCAAGGCAACAATGTTTCAATTATAGAAGCCACAGAGCTGAAGCAAACAGGAGGCTTCATTGCCTGACTAGGGCTCCGCTCAAGGCAACAAAGTTTCAATTATGGAAGATAAATAAACCCCAGAAACCTGATTGCAGCCAGCCTCACTGGGACGTTGGGTCAATGGGAGCTGTGGGCAGCCTGAAAACGGCTCTCAGCCCCTCACCCAGGCTAGCCAGGCATGTCAGCAGGTAGACATCCCCCAAGGGGTCCCAGACTGCAAGAGAGCATAGGCCGGGCTGAGGGATCCCCCCACCCCCAGTGCACAAATTTTTGTGTACCGGGCCCCTAGTATCTCAATGAAGCTGTTGAAAAGTGGGAGAAAGGTACGGTCCAAGGAGACATTCCTTCGGTAACCGTGCTTTACAGGTCTAGGAGGTATATCCCAATTTTAAGTTCCTAGTCTTTTACTGTGTTATGGCCCATTTTTAAGGTGAAAATTTTGCAAGGACCCAACATGGTATATATGTACCTTTAGTTAAGAAAATACATAATGGAAAAAAGCTATTATAAATTTAGTAATTGGTTTAAATGAATTAATACTTTTTTAATCCCAATTGCATCTTCACAGTTAGAAAAATGGTCCTGTGTTTGTGGAGGGAGCATGCTTGTTGTGCCTATAGACAGGGCTTTGTGGCTCTCTTTCAAGATCTCCTTGGTCCTTCGGGGTCCTCATCCCACAGGTATAGGATCCATGCTCTACCAAGATGTGTTTGCTTCAGCTTCTCCATCAGGTGAATGATGATGGGGAGGGGGAGGGGCACCCATTAGCAGAAAATGTGGTACAGTCTTCACCCCTTGATGTTTCTGCCTCTTCAGCTGCTCAGCCAAAATAGTGCCATTTCTCCTCCCAAACCAATGGGCTTTGCTGAGAGCAGATCAGCAAGAAGACAGCGGAGCCATGCCGGTTGGCCGACACTGGTCTTTAGCTAATGTAATTAAAGGCAGCGGCAAGCAAGTGCCTATTAATTTTTCATTAGAAAAAGTCAAAGGCAACCTTCTTGGAAGACAGCATCATGAAACTTCAACTTTGGTAATTAAAGACAGGCTTTCCCCCACCAGGTATATATACCCCTACACACACACACACACGCACACACACACGCACACACACACACTGAGTCCACAGCCTCTTTACTGAGTGTAGGAGAGAGAGAGAGTCAGAGACCAGCACACTCATACTCTGGAAGTCCTTTTCTCCCACCTCTTGTCTTAAATGACCCCAATGTCTACCTATCTGCACATGCAATTGCCTACATATGGACCTTGTACAATATACTGATGTCTCCTCAGATTGTGTTTATACATCATTTTTATGGTTTGAACCCTATTGTAGATGCCCTTGGGGAGATTACTAGTCAAAGCTCTCTCTGGTGAATCCTTTTGTAAAGAAAACACAATACTCACCTATAAGCCTGGAGCAATGTGGTCAGGTAAGGGGGCTGAGGGCTGGGAAGGGTGATCTGCCCCTAAGAGCTGTCTCGGTATTGGTAGGCAGGACCGGCTGAACTGGCCTCCTGCATCAGTCAGCTCATCTCTCCTTCCTGCTAGTGCCTCCTTCCTCAGGTGTCCCACCTGGTAAGAAAAGTCTTTCCACTCAGCCCAGGGAAGGACTGAGGGGAAGAGCACCAGGCTTGGGGTCAGAACACCAGAGGCACCACACCAGCTCTACCACTTTCTAGCTACCGGATGTCCAACAAGTCACAAGTTGCTTCATCTCTCTGAACTGGAAGGCTAACAGTGCTCTGCTACCCCACTTAAGGACTGGAGGATCTAGACAATGGTGTGAAATCTTTTTAAATTATTCACCCTTACATAAAACGGGAGTCATTCTTAATAATAGCGATTTAACAACTTAGTTCTTAAGAAATTCAGATGTTCATTTAAGAGGGTAGCATGGAATGAGGCACATGGCTGGGTCCCAGGCTCTTGCATGCATTTATAAATGACTGTGATAAATACTTTTATGTCTGTGCGGGTTATGTACCAGCCCCTCTGTAGTCTAGGAGATCTGCCTTTTCATCTCTGCGGTGTTCAAAGCAGGGCCCCCAGGGCCCTGCAGATACGGCTCTGTTCTCAAAGACAGCCCCCCTTTCAGGATTCTGACAGCCCGCAGCCTGTCTGCGCCCTCCTGCTAGCGTGGGTGGTGATTAGAGGCCTGCGAGAAGCTTGAGTGGTGCTGAGTGTTCTCTTCTCAGCGGCCACTCTGTTTGGCCTTGGAGTGGTCTTGTCCAGTCTCTGTGTCACTGGTTTTGAATCTGTGGGCTGGCAAGCCAAGCCGTGTTAGAGATTGTGCTGGGGCTGGCTGACCTTCCCCAAGCCGGGATAATCTCTCTCCCTGGCAACAGACAGAGGCACCAAGGGACAGGGACAGATTGTGAAATCCTCGGGTAGGGCTTTCTAGACTTACTTAAAAAGAGAAAATGATAGCAATACCTTGCATTTATATAGTGCTTTTTTTTTAAAGCAGTTTTTAAAAACGATTCAAGGAGAAGGCAGCTTTGGAATTGTCTGGTAGAGGGCAAACCAGAGGGGTAAGAAATGTATTGCCTTGGTCTGATCTGCTCAATAACATAGAGGGTGTTGGGAGAAATCTTTTTTTTCTTCTTCTCACCACTGATGGGGATGCAGAGGAAGGAAGAAGTACAGTGACTTGATCAATCTTTTACAGCATTAGGGGCAGAATTTGACCTAACCTTGACCTTTTCTTGTCAACTCTAAGCAAGAAGAATGTTTGAAGAAGTTGAATGACCTAACAGGTTGCTTTGTCTATCTGATATTCTGGCATGTAGACACCTCTTTCTGAGTCGGGCTTTGTACGTGGTCCTCTGGGGGCAGAAAAGTAGGTAGGAATGAGGCATGAGAAAAATTGTCATTCCTTTTCAAGGTACTTACCTCAGATGAAGTCACAAGGATTTTTAAGCAAGGTGGGACTAGACCTGACAGATGGAGGGGGCTGTTTCTGTTGCCAAGGGAGTTTTAGTGGTGTTTGGAGATTTAAAGAAGGAACCAGCAAACTCTGAGCAATGGGCCAAATGCACCCAGGGCCTGTTTTTATAAATAAAGTTTTTTTGAAACACTCATTTATTTATTGTCTCAGCCTGCTTCTGCTCAAGAGTTGAGTAGTTACCAACATTAGATGGCTTTCAAAGCCTAAAGCCTTTACTATCTGATTTTTTAGAAAAAGTTTGACAACCCCTACCTCACACCATACACACCAAAAATTAACTCAAAATGTATCATATACCTAAATGTAAAACCTAAAACTGACAAGAAAAGTATCCAGGAGAAAGCCTTTGTGACTCAAGGTCACAAAGATTTCTTTGATATAACACCAAAAGTAAAATTATTATTTTAAAATGCTTTTATTCAATTGGACTTAATCAAAATCAAGAACTCCTCAAAAGACACTATTAAATGAATGAAAATATAAGCCACAGACTGGGAGAAATTATTTGCAAATAACTCATGTGATAAAGGATGTGGATGCAGCATCTAAGAGAACTCTAAACTCAGTAATGTGAAAACAACCCAATAAAAATGGGCAAGAGATTTGAACAGACACACCATCAAAAATAGGTGAAAATATATAGATAACACATAAGGACAAGAAATGATCCTCAGCATCATTCACCATCAGGAAAAAGCAAATTAAAATCACGAGATACCTCTGCAGACCTACTAGATGCCACAATTAAAGAGCAATCACACCAAGTGTCAGACAGGATACGAAGCAACTGGAACTCTCACTGCTGGTGGGATGTGAAATGGTATAACCACAGGGAAACAGCCAGGCAGCTTCTTAAAAAGTTACACATTCCATGTAATCCATCAATTTCACTCCTAGGCATTTATCCAAGAAAAATGAAAGCCTATAACCACATTTCCACACAAGGACCTGTACATTAATGTGTATAGCTTTGCTCATAACTAGAAACAATCCAAATATTCATCAACAAGTGAATAAACAAATGTTTGTATATCCATCCAATAGAATACTACTCATCAATAAAGGGGATGAACTATTGACACATTCAACAACATGAATAAACCTCAGATTGATTGTAATAATTATCCTGAGGATAATTTATATCCTGTGGTTATACTGCCAGACAAAAGTGAGTGTAGCCCTGGCTGGTGTAGCTCAGTTGATTGAGCATTGTCCCATACACCAGAGGGTCTATTCCTGGTCAGGTTACATGCCAAGGTTGCAGGCTTGATCCCTAGTAGGGGGCATGCAGGAAGCAGCCAATCAATGCTTCTCTCACACATCGATGTTTCTCTCTCCCTCTCTCTAAAAAAGTTTTAAAGTAAATAAATAATAAAAAATTAAAAGTGAGTATATACTGTATGCTTCCATTTATTAAAAGTTCTAGAAAGTGCAAATTAACCTATAGTGAACGAAACCACCTGAAAGATAGGTGGTTACCTGGGAATGGCAAGGGGCAAGGAAGAGCAGGAAGGATGGATTGCAAAGGGGCACAAGGACGCTTGTCAGTAATGGATGCACATGTGTCACAGGTATGTGTTTGTGTGTGTGTGTGTCAAAATGTGAAATTGTACATATTAAATATATGCCATTTATTGTATGTCAATGTACATAGCTATCCTGACAATAAAGCTATTTTTATTATTTTTAAATACTAGTGGCCCAGTGCACGAAATTTGTGCACATTAAAAGGGGATTAATTAGAGGAAATATTTTAATATTGCTATTTGCCCTTTCTCTATAATAGAAGTGTCAGAGACTAAAGAAAATTAGTAAAATGTATATGAAAATTTTCCTCCTGTCAGAGTATGGGGTGCACCATGGAACCCAGAGTCAAGTCTTCAACCACCCATGTGCACCTCAAAATCACTCGAGACCCAAACCTGGATGGCCCCCCTTCATTGGGCTAGATCCAGACCTGGCCAGTCCCACCCTGTCAAGCCCTGCCAGGTGGGGGGGTGCAGCCTCAGGACCCCTGGGTGCCAGGGCAGGGGGGCATGGCCTGAGGTCCCCCATCAAGCCCTGTTGGGCAGAGGGAGTGGCCTATGATCCCCCAGCCTGGCACCGGGGCAGGGGGCACAGCCTGAGGTCCCTGGCCTGGTGCTGGGGTGGGGGGCATGGCCTGAGGTCCCCTGGCCCAGCACCAGGGCAGAGGGCACACCTTGAGGGCCCCCATCAAGTCCCGCTGGGTGGGGGGCACACCCTCAGGTCCCCTGGCATGGGGCCAGGGCAGGGTGCATGGCCTGAGGTCCCCCGGCCTGGCACCAGGGAAGAGGGTGCAGCCTGAGTTCCTCTGGCCTGGTGCCAGGGCGGGGGGAGCAGCCTGAGGTCTCCTGTCAAGCCCTGCAGGTGGAAGGCATGATCTGAGGTCCCCTGTCAAGCTCCATGCAGGAGGTGGGTGGGCGCACAGCCTCAGGTCCCTGCTGATTGCTCCTTAAGGCTCGTTATGGGAACTTAGCCTCAGCTGTGGGTGCAAATTGACCAGAGTGATGGTCAATTTGCATATTCCCTCTTTTTTATATAGGCTATTTTTATTGATTTGGTAGAGGGAGAGAGAGATAGAAATATCAATGATGAGAGAAGATCACCAATCAGCTGCCTCCCACATGCCCCACACTGGGAATCAAACTGTGACCTCCAGGTTCATAGGTCGACGCTCAACCCCTGAGCCCTGCTGGCTGGGCAACAAGTTATTTTTAAAACACTTTTCATTTTTCTGTTTTAGTTGACATACAATATTATATTAGTTTCAGGTGTGAAACATAGTGAGTAGACATGTACAGAACTTCTGAAGTGACCACTGGTTAAGTCTAGTGACCATCGGACACTATATTAAAGCCAGGTTATTTCTTTCCTTAAATACTCTGGGTAGTTTGAAGCAGCCAGCCCTCTCCCCAGGTTTCATATTCCTTATTTTCACCACAGGTTTTTATCTCAGCAGCCACTCTGTCCTCCAAAGCCTTACCTTCACTGTAGGTGACAACAGGTGATAGCTATTGTCATTGTGGGGCATGGACTTCCAGAATACTATCTCCTGATAACAGGACCACTGATGCCTTCAGATCCAACTGGATCAGATGTCCAACCTCAGATTCTCATTTCCTGCTTGCCGCCATCCCGGGATCAATCACCTGTTGGTGAGGGCTAATTGCAGAGAACAATCTAACGCGTTGAAGCAGAGAGGAATGTAATAAAAGGTGCTGAAGACAAACTCAAGGGGGAAGGTCTCAGTCATTTCTGCACCAGGGAATCACGCAAGTGTCTGGGGAATGAATGACCTGACTGCAGAACAACCCATCTACATTAGAGAAGTGCTTTTTACGATTTACCCCTAACCCATCGTAGTGTCCCAAATCCTCTTCTCATGAAACTGCTAGTCAAACTCAACTAGATCCGGGGATTAACAGCTTACTCAGAGATAATTCTGTGGGACACGGACAGGACAAGGGGAACCTGGAGCACCTCACTAGGTTAGAAAGCAAAGTGTCCTCAAAGATGAGCAGGCATGCGGCCACTGCACACCTGTTAGAAGGGCTAAAACAAAAACCTGACGAGGTCCCAGCAAGTGGCTCCGGGACCACTTCAAGTCGTGCAGGGACCCCACTGTCTGTCTGGGAAATCTCTGAGGAAGCCCCCGGGAGTGTGTGGTGGAAACCAGGAGACCTGGGTTCAGGTCTGGCTCTGCTGCTAGCGGCCATGTGCCCCCCCACAACAGCCATCCTTCTTCTAGCCTCTGTGTCCTTGTGTGCTCAATAAAGGGGGAGGGGAACCCGAAGTGCTTTCAAACTGAGTTTCCCAGAACCCTAAGACTCCTGGATTGCCTTTGGGATGCTGCAAGGAGTCGGGGAGCCAAGATTTGGCGGGGGGAGCTCCACCTAGAACAGTCCTGCTTTTATCTGCTTTATGTTTGGCAGGTAGAACTCTCAGTTGTGAAACTCAGGAGGTACAGAAAATATCAATTCCTCGGTTTTCTAAATTTCTAACTTGTTTTCTGACTCCCAGGAACTGGATGAAATACTCGCCCTGCATATTCCTGGAGTGCCCTTTCCAGATCATGCCTCACATCTCTGCCCGGGCATGCCTGTGGGTCCAGCTGTCTCTGCTGATTCTGTGCCCATTTCGGGACATGGGTGTCTCCAGGAGCTGACTAGTGTCCCCTCTGCCTTACTCTTCCTCACTCCAAATTCCCATTCCTAAGCCCACCCTTCGTCCTGGGAAATCCCTTCCCAGCCTGTGTGTGTGGTGGTGGGGGGGGGGGGGGGATTTCCTTAATGCATTCATTCCATCTATGCCAGTGAGTTCCTGTTCTGGATTGAGTTTGGGCCCACCAAAAAGACATGTTGGAGTTCTAACCCCTCATACTTCCCAATGTGGCCTCATGGCAGAGAGGCTCTTTACAGAGATAAACGAGTTTAATGAGTGTGGGCCCTCATCTAAAGGACTGGTGTCCATAGAAGAAGAAATGTGGACACAGACAGGCACAGAGGGAGACGACATGAAGAGACAGAGGGAAGACAGGCATCGATAAGCATGGAAGAGAGCTGGAACAGGGCCTTCCCCACAGCCTCGGAAAGAACCAGCCCTGCTAACACCTGGACCTCAGACCACCAGCCTCCAGAACTGGGAGACAATCCTTTCTCTGTCTAAGCCACTCAGTTCCTGGTGTTTTATTTGCAACCCTAGTGAAGAAATGCAAATCCTCCCCTTCTCTTACCTCCGCAGCCAACACTGTAAGTTCCCCCAAGCATTGCTCCTTCTCCTAATGGCTGCTTGAATGGGGTAAAGGAATAAGGGCGGGGGAACACAAGTAAGTGTGTCATAATTTCATTCAGCTACACATACATAAAATTGTATTTGAGCAGAGGATCAGATGCTAACACAGCTTAAAAGCTACTGGGCTGATGAAGTGATGATCATTGTCACTGGGTGATGATGATAGGTAGTTTTGTGTCTACTTGAAAATTTCCATTATACACTGTTTAAAGGGTGAGAGAAGGGAGACAGAGACAAGGGGAGAGAGAGAGAAAGAGAGAGAGAGAAAGAGAGAGAGAGAGAGAGAGAGAGAGAGAGAGAGAGAGAGAGTGAGAGAGAAGAAAACACACACCACTTCACATTGCTGGGCCAGAGGGGACCAAGGTGCTTCCATCTCTAGAGTTCCATTGCCACCCATCCCTCTCCCTGTCCCTACCAGCTGGACTCTACTACCCCTTCCCCCAACCCCCCTCCCCCCACAGCACACACACACACTCATCACCAACTGCTGCCACTGCCACAGACCCTCACCCAACTCTTAGCCTGGAGATGTCCTCGCCCAGCCAGGCTTCCTCACTGAGGCCTTGCAACCATAGAGCTGCAGCTGAGCAAAGACCCTCCTGGATCCCCAACCCCCAGCAAGGCCCCCTCCCTCTGGCCTCTTGGACAGCTCCTCACTCCAGCTGTTTTCCCTGAATTCTGTCATTACCATCTAAATGCAGATAACTCTGCATCGTACTAATGAGTACTCAGATTATTTATTTCCTGGGCCCAATGCACGAAATTTATGCAAGGGGCTTGGCCTCTGCCACCGCCACCAAGGCAGCTGCCTCTGCCTTGGCCCCCACTGCCATAACTTTGTCCAAAAGGTCATCAGGAAGGATGTCTGGAAGGACATCCGGTCTAATTAGCATATTATGCTTTTATTATTATAGATATTTCCCCCCACAAAATGGCAGCATCAGCATATCACAACATGTCAGTCAGGATTTAATTGAAGGTATAGCAATCACTCCAGCTATTTTAAGCAGACAGAAATTAATGCAAGGAATCAGGACTTTATAAAATCACTGGAAGGTCTGGGCTGGTGGAGCAGATGGAGACAGGGCTTCTGGGAATGCCTCTCAAATGTGGCAGAACTGGCCTGCCAAGAGTTCTGCCATCTCTGCTTGGTCAGGAATCTGGAAGCCACTGGCCCATCTGCTGCTCCAGAGCCACATCCCTCAGCCTGGTCCATGTGCCCCACTTCAGCTGGAGGGATGCCATGCCTGACCCTTGACACCGCAAAGCTGGAGCCTGGGCCTGGACCTCTGCGACGGCTACCCCAGGAGAACGGAATATCTTGACCCCTGAGCTCGTCAGGAGAAACAGTGGCAGCGGCACAAGCACGTGGGTGGCCTCACATCTGCCTGCCCAGCCTCAGGCCAGCACCCCTCCCTGGCAGAGGACGGGTCCTATGGGGACCTGGAACTGTGAGGCGTGGGTGGAGCTGCTTGAATCAGGCTCAGTATCTGCCACAGGTGATAGTATGTTTGGTTTTAATTGGCAATTCTGTGGATTCAGTTCTCCAGAGGAGCCCCGTCAAGGACAGAAATTAGACAATTAGGTTCATACCCAAATGTCCAATAAAGATAGAAAGATCAGAGATGCAAACGAAACCCATAATGAAAAGCACCGCTCTCCACCTACTAGAATGACTAAAATGAGAAACAGTGACAACCCCAAGGGGGCACAGGCGTGTAGGGTAAGGGGACCCTGGGTGGGTGATGTGCATGTTCGCACTCACACTTTGGAAGCTGTGAGGTAGTACGTCCTAAAGCTGTAAGTCTGGATGACCTCTGACCCAGCAATTCCACCCTAACTCCATCAAATAAAAACATCGATGAGAATGTTCACGGCACCAAACACCCATCCACGAGAGAATGAACAAACACACTGGAATATGTTCACACAATGAAACACTGCAGAGCAATGAGAAGCAGCAGGCTCCAAGCACGTGCAACAGCGTGGGTGAATGCTGTGCTGTGCCCACACCGTGCTCAGCCGAGAGGGGCAGACGCAGACGCGGGCCCACCGTTCACGCCGCCCAAACAGAGCCAGAAATGGGCCCTTCGATGTTAGCTTGGTGGTTCTCCGCGCAGAGAACTGGGAGGGAACAGGAAGTGGAATTCCGGGTGTTGGTCACGTTTGGTTACTTGATGACATGTTGGTTTCACATGTGGATTCACTTTGTGGGACTTCATCTTGCTGAGCGCTGAGGCTACGGGTACTTTTTAACATGTACACACATTTCAATGAAGCTTCCAAACCAGAACAGGCTACCTTCCATCTTTCTCTCTCCCTACGCACCCTCTCACCCTGAGCATGATGGTTCCATTTATGGAACACCTACTGTGCTGGTAATAGCGATGGTTCCATTCAGGGGGCACCTACTGTGTGCCAGGCCCTGCACATGTGTCCTGCTGTTTCTCACGACCTCCGCGCGAGATGGGAGGTCATTCTGTGGACGAGGCGCCAGAGATGGAGAGAAGCGAAGCATCCTGTCCAAAGTCACTGGCAGACCAGTGGCTGAGCCCTGAGCCCGCCCACAGCTCTACAGCCTGTGTGGATTCCAGCCCAGCCCATTGCTTCTCTACTGCGCTTGGTCTCTTCCTGGTCTGCAGCCTGGCTGGGCTCGTGGTCCTTCGCCGAGGACTTGGCTCCCTCCCTCCCTGTCCCTCTGCTCCTTCCCCTGAGCTCTAGACTAGTACTGCCAAGCAGCTGCCACCACCGCCAAGCACCCTGGAGGGCAACATGTTGTTCCTTGATGACAAGCCTCAGGGAGCCACAAACAGTTTCTGTCACCACATGTGGGTGGCCCAGGATTCTGGAACTTGTCCTTGCCCTTGTGCCAGCCCCTCCTGGGAGGACCTGGCCAGTATTTGGGGGATCTGCCAAGCCAGGGCCTACAGGAGCAGGGCTGGATTCACACCCAGGACCAGCCACTGGTGGTAACCTTCTCTCCTCGACCATCCCTAGGTGAAGTAGGTTGAGTCAGCAGAGACTCTCGACCCTCGCACCCTGGTGGGCTCACAGAGGACATTCCTGGCGTTTGGAGGGAGGCCCCTCCCACAGGTCTTGGGAACAGCAGGAGCAGCGTGCTCACTGCCTCCTTCATCCCGCTTCCTGCACCGTCACCCTCAGTGCCTGGCAGCCGTGGAGTGGAAGGAAGTGCCAGGTACTGCACTAGGCAGGCGTCAAGAAAGAGGCAATGCCCTTCCCACAAGTAGCTTGGCCTCGGTGGGGATAGTGACCAACACTTGCTGAGCACTCACTCTTTGCTGGGCAGCGTTCCAATCTCTTCTGCAAGCATCATTGCTGAGGTCTTAGAAGAACTCCTGGGGTAAATCTATAACAATAAAAGCATAATATGCTAATTAGACCAGACAGCTGAACGACCTTCCGGACAACCTTCCAGACGGAGCCGGAGCTGCGAGAGCCAAGGCAAGCTGCGGCGGCTGCAAGGGCTGAGCCCCTTGCATGAATTTCGTGCACTGGGCCTCTGGTACTATTATAATTCCCATGTTATGACGAGGGAACTGAAGCTGAGAGTGTAAGTGACTGGGTCGTGGTGGGCAGCGTCTGGGGTGGCCCGGCCTCTCCCCTCCTGTCCATCCCTACATTCTGGCGTGGGCTGGGCTTTGTGCCTCACTTCTGAAAGAATAGGGTAGAAATAATGGAATGCCACTTCCTCTTTTTTATGGAACGCTTCATGAATTGGCATGTCATCCCTGCCAGGGGCCATGCTAATCTTCTCTGTATCGGTCCAACTTCAGTCTGTGTGCTGCCAAAGTGCGCACAGAATGCCGCCCTGAGACTGGGTTATAAAGCAACAGTGGCTTCCATCTCGGGGGCCCCCTCACTGTCCCTCAGACACTCACCCTGAGGGGAGCCGCTGCCAGGCTCGGAAGGAGGCAGCTCCAGGGGAGGGCATGCGAGGCAGATTGGGAGCAGTCCTTTCCCAGTCGAGCCTTGAGGTGACACAGGCTCGATGACACCTTGCCGGCAGCCTTGGGAGAGAGCTGAGCTGGACATCCAGCGAACCTCCTCTCGGATCCCTGACCTGTAGCTCCTCGGAGAGAACAGTTGCTGTTTCAAGTAGCCAGAGGCTGAGGTGGTTTGTTACACAGCTATAGAGAGCTAACGCACTTTCCATATTCACATAGCCCATCCGGGTTAGAACTAGAATTTGAATCCAAACATGGCTGACTCCTAAGTCCATGCTTTTCACCACTCTCTGTCGTTTCCCCTGGATGGTAGAAGAAACATAATCAATGCTTGAACCGAACTGAGCCTACTGGGAACTGGTGATGAAGCTGATGGGTGAGTAACCTTGGGCAAGATTCTTAACCATTCTGTGCCTCAGTTTTCCCATCTATAAAACGGGGATGAGCCTGGCTGAGTGGCTCAGTGGCTGAGTGTCGACCTATGAACCAGGACTGGTTCGATTCCCAGTCAGGGCACATGCCTGGGTTGTGGGCTCCATCCCCAATAGGGGGAGTGCAGGAGGCAGCTAATCAATGATGCTCTCTCATCACTGATGTTTCTATCACTTTCCCCCTCTCCCTCCTGTCCCTGAAATCAATTAAAAACAACAACGAGTATGATAATAACATTCAATGTCATAGGGTTGTTGTGAGGGTTAGAAGAGTTTATACATGTGAAGCTCTTAGAACATAGTGAATACTCAATACAAGTTAACCATTATTAGTATTAGGTTACTGATACATGCAAATACTAAATGAAATAATAGTTGGCTCAGACTAACTATTTTTTGGTGCCTCTGAGAAATCAGTGTTCTCATTTACAAAACAGAGATCATAGTATTGTCAGTCCTTGTTGTCAGGGTTCGGTGAACGAGCACAGTGCCTGGGACATACAAGAAGCTTAAGAAATGGCCCCCAAACAGGACTGTATTGACTCATGTTCTAAGGGAAGCACATGAAAGGTGGACGATCCGTAAGTGCTGTTACAGTCCAGCCCACCGACCCCACACCAGAGACACTTCCCACTCCCCTTCTCTGGGGCCTCGGAAGGTGTAGGGCAGGTGAGGGTGTGGGGTAGAGAGTGTATGGTTTGTGGGAAATCCAAGGAGAGGCCTAGACCTTCTTCCTAGTCCTTAGGAATGTGCTCCCTCAGAGGACCCTGCTAGCCAGGCTCCAATTAGGGTGATACTAACAACCCCAAGGAAGCTGGTCCCACGAAGACCTCCAGGTCCCCGAGGCCCAGAGGCTGAACGAATCCCAGGCCGGACCACATCACCATTTCTCATTCCAATCAGATCTGTCTTGCTGTCGCGTGGTTTGCCCTCCAAATGCCTTTCCAAAAGCAACAAATAAATAAATAACGCAAAAAAGATGGGCAACTCTGCAGCCCTCCACGGAAATGTTTGCAAAAATGTGATGACCATTTTTGTTCAAAGATTTAGAGATTGGTGAGACATGTTTGTCTAATGTCCTCTGCCAATTTCTGGGTGTCTTTTGGCATGTCCAAGGGTCAGAGAGCATAAAGGAGGGACACAGAACACATCGCTCCCAAATGACACTGGAACATACTTTTAAAAAGCACGACTGCAAGCACCCCAGCGCCACCGTTTGTGTCATGAGGTCCAACAGCGTGGCGTTGGCTGTGAGCTTCAGGACGGGAAGAGCGTGGGCTGCGGTCCTGGCTGGGGCAGGTCACTGCCCTTCTCCGGATTTTCTCATCCATAGAGTGTCAGGCTTAGATCTGATCCTTGGTTTTCACATTGGGTTTCCCGAAGCCCTTGGGGGTGCCCCGGGGGGCTTCCACCCCCACATCAATCAGAGGTGCTCCCCTTTTGTTGATCTCACGTTTTTAGACTTCCGATTCCGATTTTCCTGCTTAGGGGGAAAAAAAGCACTTGAAAGCGACTTTCTTAGATCATCTCCAAGCTCCTGTCTAGCTCCTGATAGTGCTGCTCTGTGTTCAAGAGCAGAGGGGAAGGAGGCATAAAAATGGCATAGAAAACAGAGAGGTCAGACTCAAAGAACATCCCTAAAGCAAAGAACGTCCCCTGCTGTCGCGAGGAGGAGAGTGGGGAGCTGCTGTTTGTGGGGATCCTTGAGAAGAGCTGCAGGAATCTCCGATGCAGGGAGCTGCTGCCCTACCCAGGCTGGGGCAGGCGGGATGGAGGGAGGGTTCCAACCCTGTGAAATTCCTGTGTGGGCCGAGCAATGCCTAGATGGGGAAAGGCCCTGCCGACTACAAGCCAAGGTTTGTTCTCTGAGTCTCTTTCCTTCTACCTGCGCTTACTCCTCCCAGCTTTCCAACCCCAGTTTCACATTCAACAGATACGCATGAGAGCCCACTGCGGGCGCAACACCATGGTGTGCCCGGGGGCAGCCGTGCGCATTCCAGAGGGCGAGACAGGACCTGACTCCAAACCCGCAGAGAACTATAATTGCGGGGGACAGGGACCCAGGGCTTCTCGGGTGGGCTTCCTTGGGAGAAAACCTGAGAGGTGAGAATTAAGCAGGTGGAGCGGGAAAGATCCCAGGTGAGGACGCCCTCCCAGGGAGGGAGCCACAGGAGACTCTCAGGGAGGCCTGAGGCCCGCACCAGCCATGTGCCAGCAGCCTGCTCTGTGGCTGGTGGTTACCCCAAATATTGTGCCTCTTCAGCTGGGGACGGAGTTGATGGTGCTGAGTCCCACCCCACCCTCAGCCCCTGGTCTCCCAAAGCCCTGGGAGAGAAAAGCTGGCACAAGGCACCGGGGGGGCCTGGGTGTGAGCGCACAGGGGCTTGTCCGTCTCTGCCTGTCTGGGGGTCCGTCCTCAGCACCCAGCAGAGGATTTGGCCTCGAAGAGATGCTCGTCCGTGTCTGTGGAGTGAACGACAGGAGAGGAGGTGCTATAATGTGGCGGCTGAGGGCGTAGGCTCCAAAGCACAGCAAACCTGGTCTCACATCCCGGTTCTGAGCTTCCCGGCCGAGGGTCTTGGGCAAGTTCTGTGGAGCCATGATGGTAGCAGCAGCAGCGACTTCAGTGTGACCAGACGTGGAGGTGTCATTGTGGAAGGAACTTGGTGTGTCCACAGGGGCCTGGGATGTGATGCTGGGGCAGGGGTGTGAGAGAGAGTGGATCTCATCTCCAGGTGCCCAGAGGCCTTCTCCAAGGGGCTGCTGCTTGTGGTTTAACCTCACTGAGGAGCGAGACCGAGGAAATCGTTGGACGATGTGAGAAGAGAGAATAAGGCCGGATGAGAGAAGAACTTCCGCAGAGGGAATGGGCCCAAAGGGTCGGCTAGACCCCATGGAGGCCTGGCAGGGGCCCTGTGGACATCTCCTCCTGGAAATGTTGGGTCACCGCTTAGCTGCACATCCTGGCCTTTCTCTCGGTGGCTCCCCGCCTCCTACCACTTGGCTGCCTGTCTGGAGGCTGAGTCTGCTGGCACTTCCATGCTGCTCCACCCCGCAGACATTGGGTACTGAGACAGAAGGCATGAGAGGACGTGAGGAAGGTGGGGAGTCGGGGGAGGCAGGTGGGTCTGAAGCCACTGTCTGGAGCCTGTGGTGGGAGCAGTGGGGGGCAGGATGGACCCGCTTGGAGTAAACTCGGATGCCCAGCATCATCCCAGCCCTGCCCCACTTTGGAGCCAGATGACCCCTAGGTGAGTGGGGGCACATGCAGTGTGTGTCACATGGGCAGTAGTGGGGCTGCTGTCTGTGTGTGAGCTCATGAGACCCTTAGGCCAGACAGCGAGGGCTCAGGACAGGACAGTTACTCCCCACCGGGCGGCTGTGGCCAGGGCACTCCCCTGCATTGTGGAGGTGGGGCCCGGTCCTACCTACCTTCTCCAACTGCAAAAGTAGAGGTGAGCAACGGGCCTCTCAAAACGTCTCTGCTTTTGGTTTTGGGTAACGGAGACCTAGCAAACAGAGTTCAGCAGTGTAATCAAATGAAGCTAATAACAAAATTAATCTGCCACATAATTATGTACTCACTGCTATTATGCTACATGGTAATTAGCCATAAATAGTAAAGAGGCCACAGAACCAGGGGTAACTGGTGTGCCCTCTGCACAGCCATGCCAGTGGGCACTGCAGCTCTCCAGGGGCCGGGCTGAGAGTTTCCCTGAGGCCAGACCACCCATCATGCTCACACTCACTTGCCCCAGGGACTTGCTTCCATGTTCCCATCATCCCAGAACCCACCTTTGTCCCCCCAAGCCTTGGCGGTATATCTAAGCTAAGGTGACCAGATTTAAAGCGGTACACCATTGACGGGGGGGAAGGGGGGAAGGTGTCTTTTTTTTTCCTCCTTTTTTTTTTTATTGTTACTTAAAATATTACAAAGAGTAATCGGGACTTTTTTAAAACGCCGTGGGATGCGGGACAAACTGTTAAAAACCGGGACTGTCCCGCCAAAAGCGGGACGTCTGGTCACCGTAATCTAGTCGCTCCTTTGTTCCTGCGCTGGCCTCCAGGTTGCTGTCCTCCTTTCAGTTATTGACAAATATCTGTGCGTGACCCCACGTGGCAGGCTCTGTACTGCCTGCTGGAGGGATGGGGCGAAGGGTGCAGCCAAATGAGGAAACAGTGAGACATTTGGGCTCATCAGGAGGAGTTATGTTTGCTCTGATGATGTCTGTACACACGTGTTATCTCTCGTGAAAGAGATATTTTTGTATGACTTAAAAATGTTTATTTGTTTGTTTTTTTCAAAAAGGAGATAAATAAGATCCTTTTTTCTTTTAATCTAAAGGAGCCAATGGGCTGGCAGAGGGAACTAGCCTCCTCCTGCTCATCACCAGGCCCTGGGAAAAGCTGGAGGGATGTACAGAAGCCATGGCAAGAAGGTGTTGAGGCAACGGCTTTTTGGGGGATGAGGGAACGGGACTGGGGCACAGCTCAGGGCAGGTTTCATTGAGCGGCATCTTGAAGGCTGAGGAGTAATGATAGAGCTAATGTGCCCTGAGCACTGCCGACGCACCAGCCTGCTCCGCGTGCTGTGAATGGAGTAATGTGTGATCGCTACAGGTTTGCCATCCCCCCATTTTCCAGAGGAGGAAACTGAGTGTAGCGGATTGAATGATGTCCCTGATCAGGTAGGTGCAAGGCCTAACCCCTGGTTCCTGTGAAAGTAGCCTTATTTGGAAACAAGGTCTACAAACATAATTAAGTATCAATAATTATCTTAAAATGAGATTATGGAGAAAACCAAGATGATGGTGTAGATAAATGCCTGTATGCACCACCTCCCACAACCTCATCAAAATTACAAGTAAAATACAGAATAACCATCATTCAGAACCACCTGAAAGCTGGCTGAGGGGAAGTCCTACAACCAGAGAAGGAAAGAAGGAAGCACACTGAGATTGGTAAGAGGAACTGAGGAACGGAACAGGCTGGTCTGACACCCATGTGTGGCATTTTGTTAATCAGGAGGGATATTATGGCTGTGGAGGCCTCCTGTGAAGAACAAAGGGACCCAACTCCACACCAGACCCCCAGCCCAGGGTTCCAGAGCTGGGAAGAGAAGTCCAGTAACTCCATGGCTGAGTGACACAGAGGCTGCTGGAGCCACAGGTGTTCCTCCTAAAAGGGCCGGCTGACGGACTTACCCAGACTTGATCCTTCTGGGCTCCAATGCTGGGGTGGTGGCTTTATAGGAATCTGGGACATTTGGAGAGGAACTGGATTGTCTGGCATCAGGGTAATAATTCGGAGGTGGCTTTCTCCAAGATGGGGGTGCTCGCAGGAGTCATTGTTCTTGTGCTAGGATGTCCTCAGTTGCAGAGTTGACTGGCAGCCATATCTGAGTTTCCTTCAGCTTGACTCACACTGTTTACTCCACCCTGTTGACTCCCCAAGACCCTGTTCCATCCAGTTTTCTGCCCCACTCAAGCTGATGCAACAGCTTTTCCATATGAATGGCCTGCTGTCCTGACTCAGGCTTCAGACTTTCCTAAAATCTCTCAAATAAACAGCAGCTGGCATCAGCAAGACCCAGCACTAGCAGCAGCCTGCCTTGCTTCACAGTTTCACCTCACTTGGGCATTTCCAAGCCCAGCATAAGTAGCAGTCATCTGCAGATTATTCTGTAGCTGCTGCCAGATAGCCCTAGGCAGTAGCTGACTTTGCACCTCCCAGAAGGCCCCTGGGGAAGTGCACCCAGTGGGCAGCTTCAGACCATACCAGATTACAACTCTACACATCCACCAGTGACACACTCAAGGGGAAGACTCAGTGAGCACCAAAGCCCCACTGAAGCAAGTCCTGCTCCATAGGGGTGTCTCCTGCATAACAGCTCTTCCATTGTAGACACAGTTGGTCCTCACAGCCAATTGGCCCGGAAGTCAACTCTTCCCAGTGACACTGACAGAAATCAAGGCTCAATTACAACAAAACTGTGCACACAGCCCACATAGGGGCACACCTAGAGTGCCCAGCTCAGGTGACTGGGGAGGCTGAGCCATTGGGCCCTACTGGACATCTAATACACAAGGCCACTCTACCAATTCCAGGAGATATAGAAGCTACCTAATACATAGAAACAAACAGAAAGAAGCAGTCAAAATGTGGAGATGAAGAAACATGTCACAAATGAAAAAACAGAATAAATCCCTAAAGAAAGAACTAAATGAAATGGAAGCAAGGCAACTACTAGATACAGAGTTCAAAACAATGGTTATAAAGTTGCTCAAAGATCTTAATAAGAACTTCAAGTCACTTAGTGAGACTTTCAAGAATCTTAGTGAGAACATCAAAGACATAAAAAAGGACCAGTCAGAAATTAAGCATATACTAACTGAAATAAAGAATAAATTACAGGGATTCAACAGTAGAATAGAGGATTCCAAGAATCAAATCAACTACTTGGGATATGAAGAATCAAAAAACACCCAATCAGAAGAGCAAAAAGAAAAAAGAATCCAAAAATATGAAGATAGTGTAAGGAGCCTCTGGGACAACTTCAAACGTACCAACATTCACATTATGGGGGTGTCAGAAAGAGAAGAAAGAGAGCAAGATATTGAAAACCTATTTGAAGAAATAATGACAGAAAACCCCCTACCTGGTGAAAGAAATAGACTTACAAGTCCAGGAAGCTCAGAGTCCCAAATAAGAAGAACCCAAAGAGGCCCACACCAAGACACATCATAATTAATATGCCAAGAATTAAGAGAGAATCTTAAGAGCAGCAAGAGAAAAGCAAGTTAGTTACCTACAAGGGAATACCCATATGACTGTCAATCGATTTCTCAACAGAAACTTTGTAGGCCAGAAGGAAGTGACAAGAAGTATTAAAAGTGATGAATAGCAAAGACCTACAACCAAGATTACTCTACCCAACAAAGCTATCATTTAGAATTGAAGGTCAGATAAAGAGCTTCACAGAAAAGAAAAAGCTAAAGGAATTCATCACCACCAAACCAGTATTACATGAAATGTTGAAGGGTATTCTTTAAGAAAAGGAAGAAGAAGGGGAAAAAAAGGTAAAAAATATTACAATAAAACAGCAATAAATACATATCCGTCAACAGTTGAATCTAAAAATCAAAATAAATGAAAAAGAAATCTAACGAACAAAATAAACTGATGAATAAAATAGAATCAGAGGCATGGAAACATGGAACAAACTGACGAATCTCAGAAGGAAGGGAAAGGGGGTTGGGGTGGGAAGAGATAAACCAAAGATCTTATATGCATACTAGAGTTGTGGTGCACAAAAATTCGTGCACTTAGCAGGGGAGCTCCTCAGCCTGGCCTGCGTCCTCTCGCAGACCAGGAGCCCTTGTGGAATGTCCAACTGACAGCTCAGGGAGCGGGCCTAAGCCTCAGTCTGTCCTGCCTCTGCGAGAGGCAACCCTCGGCCGATCGGGGGATGATCCTATCCCCCATCACCCCAGCAGGCCTATTGGGGGACAGTGCTGACAACCAAGTGGCCAGCTCCATCCCCCTGATTGCCCCTCCACCAATGCCCCCAATCACTGTCCCCTCCCTTTGCCTGCTGGCACCTGCCTTGGATGGCCAGGCACCACCGGCTTGCCAGCCCAGCCCTCCCGCCAACTGATTGTTCCATGTTTGGTCAATGTGCATATTAGGCTTTTATTATATAGGATAGGTGTTACCTATGGACACAGACAACAGAGTGGTGAAGGCCTTTGGGTGGGACAGGAACCAGATGAAGGGCAATGGGGGTGTGGAATGGGGGACATCTGTAATACTCTCAACAAAAAAGATTTTTTGAAAAAGAGGGGAAAATGAGATTACAATCTCACCCTGAGATGAGACCATTTTGGATTTAGGGTGGGCTCTAAATTCAATGACTGGTGTTCATGTGAGAGGAAGGAAAGGAGAAGGGGATCTGAGATACAAAGAACCATGAAGCAGCCACGGGAAGACAGAGCAGACACTGGAGCAATGCTGGCATAACCAAGGAGACCTGGAGCCACCAGAAGCCGGAAGGGATGAGCATGGCTTCTCTAGTGCCTCAGGGAAGCGTGCCCCTTGTGTTGTTTGAATCTAGCCTGTGAGATAACAAGCTCTCCCCTGGAGAACCATAGGCTTGGATCACTGGAGTGACCTTCCCTTCTTCTGCCCCCACCCCACAAACCCTCATCCACATGGAGAAAGGGGGAGGCTACCTCTTCCACCAGGGGGCAGTCAGCTGACCCAGGGAACTCAGTCCTAGACTTACTGGTCCCCCAGGACCAACCTGGCTTGGAGAGTGAGCAGGGCTGTGGTCACTGTGTGGGGACTCCTGCAGGCAGATGGAGCCCCTAAGTGACACAAAATGACAAAGCAGAACATCAGGAGCTAGCGAGTGGCAGGGGGTAGAGAGTAATAACAGGGATTCTGTGACATGGTTTGCTGGAGGCTAATTCCAGCAGGTCATAAATGCAAGAAGATCATCAAAAGGTTGGTGGATGCCCTGGCTGGTTTGGCTCAATGGATAGAGTGTTGGCCTGCGGACTGAAGGGTCCCGGATTCAATTCTGGCCAAGGGCACATGCCTGAGTTGTGGGCTTGATCCCCAGTAGGAGACCTGGAGGAGGCAATTGATCAATGATTCTCTCTCATCATTGATGTTTCTATCTCTCTCTCTCCCTTCCTCTCTAAAATCAATTATATATATATTTAAAGGTTGGTGGACCTTGAGGCTTAAGCAGAGCTGAAGATACATATCATTGCCTGCTAGAATAGCTGAAAGCATTTCCCCAAACCTAAAGATTTGCATATATTATTGCCTGCTGCCTGACAGCCAAAGGCAGCTCCCCCAACCTGACAATGCCTGCTATATACCAAATCTTACCTTTTGATATGTGTATCTGCTTTGCTTTAGGGCAATCCTATCTAATAAAATAGTAATATGCAAATTAACCATCACACCCTCACTTGTCACTCTGTCAGAAAGATGGCTGTGGCCATGGAGCTGGAGTGAGCAGGAGGCTTGGATTGCCCCTAGTGATGGAGAAAGCCAAGCTTCCCTGCCCTGGCAGGCCCTGAGCTCTGCTCAAGGCTACAAAGTTTCAATTATAGAAGACTAGAGGCCCAGTGCACAAAAATTTGTGCACTTGGGGGGGTCCCTCAGCCCGGCCTGTGCCCTTTTGCAATCTGGGACCCCTTGGGAGATGTCTACCTGCTGACTTAGGCCCACTCCCCAGGGGATTGGGCCTAAGCTGGCAGTCAGACATCTCTCTGGCAGCCTGGGAGCCCTCGAGGGATGTCCACTTGCCAGTAGGGAGCAGGCCTAAGCTGCAGTCGGACATCCTTAGTGTTGCTGAGGAGGTAGGAGAGTCTCCCACCACCACTGCTATACTGGCAGCTGGCAGCCTGGCTTGTGGCTGAGCAGAGCTCCCCCTGTGGGAGTGCACTGACCACCAGGGGCAGCTCCTGCATTGAGTGTCTGCCCCCTGATGGTCAGTGTGTGTCATAGTGACCAGTCATTCCCAGTTGTTCTGCTGTTAGGGTCAATTTGCATATTACCCTTTTATTATATAGGATAAATAAATCCCAGATACCTGCTTCCAGACCATGGGTGTGGCCAACCTGAAACTGCCTTCAGCCCCTCACCCAGGCTGGCCAGGCACCCCAGCAGGATCATGCACCCTGATCTTGGACACGCTTCAGGGCAAACCAGCCGGCCCCCACCTGTTTACCAGGCCTCTATCCTATATAACCAGCCTCCCACCCCCTGAGTGCACAAATTTTTGTGCATTGGGCTTCTAGTTTGTGTTAATAAAAAGCTAGGGGTCCAGAGACTCAGAAAACTTGGTAACTGAAGTGAGGTCTCCTCTGGCTCCCCAAAATGCCTTCCAAATTTATATTTCATGTCTAGTCTCTTTATTAATTTACTCAAAGCCCCTCTCCAGATTCCTAAACCCTTCTAGATGCAGTGAGAAACACCCCAGCAGTGGTTCTTACAAAGTCTAGTACTGTTCCACCATGCTGATATCTCCCTGTGGATGGAGAGGGGGCGACCTTCACCCGGGTCCTGGTCAGGCCTCCTGTGCTGCTTTCCTTCAGATCCCACCTCTGGCCTCCAGCCAGCAGACCCAGGAGACAGATGTGTATGTGGCTCTATGCTAGGGCAGGTGCTGGAGTTGTAATTTGGAGGAGGGAGGGGAACCTGTGGCCTGAGGTTCAGGCTAATCCCACTGACTGGGGTGGAGCTCAGTCTATCTTTTAACACTCCTCATTTAAGGGAGCGCTGGCCCCTAGGTCCCGCTGGGCCCCTTGGTGATAACCACTTAGACTGTGGTTATCAGTGTACCTGGACTGCTTCCTGGGCCCATGCGGTGGGGAAGCGGCGAGGTTCCTGCAGCATCTGGAGAGGTGGCCGCAGCCTCTGCTCTGCTCTCCACGGAAACAAACTCAGATCCTTTGACCCTGTAATGGGCTGGGAAACAGCTCCTTTAGCTCTCAGGGCAGCGATACCTGCTCACTAGGCATCATACTCCCCGTCGTTCACGTGAGAGGCACAGGGAAGTGGTGATGGCAGAAAGCCGAGTGGGAATCACATCCAGGCCTGACTCCAGAGCTTGGAGATGTGCGTCTCCAAGGAACCACGCAGGGGTTGGGGAGGTTGGTGCTGGGCAAAAATAGAACCTCACAAGCCAGTAATGCAGGGCACGAGAGAGGGCCGCGGAGGAAAAAGGAGGTGAAATGGTGAGACTGAGGAGTGCAGAGCACGAGAACATAAAGGGGGAGAGGGAGCAATCACACCTCCTTCGTGTCCCAGGGCAAGGGGTGTGGACCTGCTGTACAGGTACATATAGGCACAGACCTGCTATAATAGGAGATCCTAGTCACGTGGGTTAAACATCTTCCAGAACCTTCCTGTGCCCAGGCAGGGGACAGCTTGGTGGGGTAACCTAGAAGACCCTCTGTGGACAAGGGTTACCTGCACCCCTGCCCCTCCACGCACCCTGCGGGGCTGGGGCCGAGTTGGCAGAGCTCCAGGTCTTTTTTTCAAGAGAAGCAGGAAATTAATTTTTTTTTAATGTGAACTCTTTTCATTTAAAAATGCTGGGAACCAAAACCAGTTAGAATATCATTTTAGAAAAGGAAGAAAGAGCCACGCACAGCCCACCGGCGGTGGTGCAAGCTCTGCTTTATTGCACTGTTTCCACGAGGGCCTCACCCCCAGACTGCGAGCTTCCGAAGACCTAGGGGAGCAGGGGTGGGGAGACTGGAATTGAGGCTGTGAGGACGTGAAGAAGGAGGCATCCAGATTCCCAGAAGGAAAGCAGACAGGCTGAATAAGACCGATGAAAAGAGATTGGCCCCCTGCGCCTCTGACCCCTGCAGGGGCCTGCTCTCCCCCAGCTCCTCTGCTGAGGGGGGCGGGCAGGGAAGGCTGCGTGGAGGCGGTGGGAGGCGTTCAGCCTGGCTGCTGAGAAGTGAATCACAGTTCCGTGTGATGGGCGCAGTTCACACTTTGTAGGGAACAGGGAGCAACCCGAGCCTGACTTTTCTAAATATACCAGGCAAGCCAGCAGCGCCTGGCTCCGAACTGAGATTCCTGACAGGAGGCTGGGCCAGCCCGTGGATTCCACATTTGCAGGCTGCATCCCCCAGGCTGTGCTCCTCCCACGAGAGGGCCAGGGGCTGATGCAGGGGGCGGGGACTTCCGGAAGGAGCCCCCAGACTGCCACTCAGGTAAACACTGTGGGAGCTCTGGCAAACCCTCATGGGCCGGGGGTGGAGCTGTTGCAACCTCAGGGCTCCCATGGCCAGAAGGGGCCACTTGGACCCCACCCAGACTTCCCTCCTCCTGTTTCCCTCGGCCCTGGCAGAGACCCCTCATGTCCTTCAAGCTTCCAGGTATGGGCAGTACCCCAGGGTCGAGAAGGGTGAGTCTCCCCAATTCCTCCATCTCCTTGAAAGTCTGCACCAGAGATCACAGTGCGGCATCTGACACGTTCAAGTGCGCACCCAGAGGGGCCATAGGGGAAGAGGAGGGGCCAGCTCTGCGCTGACCACTGTGTCCCTTACTCTCCTGAGCATCAGTTTCCAACCGTTGATATGTGGAGGTTGGCGGTGAGGATGTGCTGGGGTTCAGGAAGGCAGGGGCGGGGTTCAGCGACGGGCTCCCATGGAGCAGCTCATCTTTTCCTTGCTTTGGATGTGGAGGGAAGCAGCCCGAGCTGCTGGCAGGCGGTGCTCATGCCTGGAGCTCAGGGAGACTTCGGCGTGCTCGGCTGTGCCAAGGCTGGAGAGAAGGGGCAGAGATGACCAGAAAGTTGATCTAAAGTCCGGCCTTAGACTGTGGTTATCAGAGCCCATGGCATGCCCACCCCGGGGCACTGTGGAGCGGGCTAGGGCTGGGGCTGGGGCCCACGCTGCTGCAGATAAGCCCTTGGGAATTCCTGTAACCGGACTCTCAACACTCAGCAGCCTTGCTGACGAGAAGTGCCTGAGAAGAAGGCTGAGTCCCGGGAACGCTTTTAGCTCAGCCCTCAGTGCTCACACTGGCGCCGGTGCAGCCCGGAGTCCAGGAAGAAGCCCTCCTCGGGCCTCAGCCTCTGTGGGTTCCTCGGGGAGTCAGTGGAGGGAAGACGAAGCATTTCTAAGGAGGTTCCGCTGTGCCCTTTGAGAGGCTGCTCACCCTAAACGAACCCCGTCCCCCCCCCTCCACCCCCATGTCCCTGTGTCCCAGGGACCACGGAGGAGCATGGTGGAGGGAGGCCATGTGGCTTTTGGGTCTGTCACTCCTGAGGGGCCATCCTGAGCACAGGAGCCAAAGCAGCAGGCCAGCCCTTCCGGCTCATTGCTTTCTGCGTTTCTTCAGAGTTCATCCGCCTCTGGAATGACTCCATTTATTCACTTTTTATAAGCTTCCTGCCCATCTCCCCGTGGAAGCCAGGCCCTGAGCACACAGTGGCACCTCACCTGGAGGGGCCCCGGCCCTCACAGAACCACAGACCTGCAGGCCATGAGGACGATGAGAGAAAATGTGGGCACTGCCACAGTGATGTAGCAAATAAAAATATTGCATGAGACATATTTACATGAAACAATTCTTCACTGTTACCTGACATTCTAATTTAACTGGGTCTCCCAGCCTTTTTCGGGCAGCCCTGGCATGGTGGGGGCATCAAGGAGGAGCGCCAGGGTGAGTCCCAGGGCAGGTGCTTCCTGGAGGTGAAGCCACAGCCATGCCTGGAGGATGGGAAGGAATCAGCCAGGTGGAGAGGAAGAGAGAGTCTCCCAGGCAGAGGGAAGGTGGTTAGCAAAGGCGGGGGTCAGGAGTTGGGGGCAGGGGGAGCCGAGTGTCCTGAAGGCCTGGGAGGCTTTCCTGGGGGCATGGAGGGGCTGGGAACACAGGCGGATGTGGGTCACAGAGGGTCTCTGGGACACGTTCAGGGGTATGGACTTTACACCAAGAGTGACAGAGAGTCCCTGAAGGCTTGCACAGGGGGGCAGCATGATAATGCCTGCTTTCTGAGAAGGCTGTTCTGGCTGCTGTGTGGAGAATGGGTTTTGGGGAGGACAAGGTGGAACCCCGGAGCCATTAAGCAGGTCACCGCTGCTGTCAGGAGGCAGTGGAGCAGGGGAGTGGATTGATTCAGTCCATCTTCAGGAGATGGAATCAACGGGGTTTAGCAACTGATTAAAAGACTTAAGTAGGGCCAGTGAGGATGCAAAAGAGGAAAGATGAAGCCCAGGTTGCTGGCTTGAGCAGCTGGTGGATGAGCGCGTTCAGCAAGATGGGAAGCATAGGCGTGGGGAGAGATCCGTGGCAGAGGCAGGAGTGGATGGTGACTTTCATTTTGGATGGGTTGAGCTCAGGTGCTCATGGGATGTCCAAGTGGAGATGCCCAGTAGAACACAGGCATAGATGCAGCCAAGGCAGAGTCAGCAGCACTCAGCTGGAGCAGGAGCTCAAACCATGGCAACCACACTCCTCTTCTCCAGCTCCTGCCTCAGATGTCCGAGGGCCTGGCTAGGACGGTGGCATCGGGCCTCAGCTCGATCCCTCCCTAGCATTCCACCAGTGGGGTAGCTTTTCCTTGTTCTCATGGATTCCCAACACACAGGAATGCGGATCCCTGCTGCCTCATCTTCTGATTTTCCTAGATGGTTACATGACATTGCTCGATCTTAAAGTGTTGGCAACTGATTCAGTAAAAAGATATATAATGTGGGCCAAACAGAACATGTCCAAGGGCCTGATCTTCCCTGGGAGGGAGGGGCAGCTGCTCATCAGGAGCCTTGGGTTTCAAGTGAGGAGTTAGGATAGAATCTCCGGGTCCCTTCAGGCAATGAGCTTCTGCACCAGGACCACCCACGAGACTCGTATAGAAATAGACTCCAGGCTCTGTCTCTAGTGAGTCTGATCACGTGGTCTGAGGGAGCCAAGGAATCTAACTTTGTCTGGCACCCTGGGTGATTCTTGATGAACTCAAGTTTGAGAATGTCCAAGTCAGGGGGCAGGCAGAGATGACTCAAGAAGTTGCTCATGGTAGGAGAAAACCCACAGAGCAGGCTGTCGGAGCAAAGCTCACTCAACGATGTTGGCTTCTGGGGAGGACCCCAGATCTCTCTCCAAGTCGCCAGCGCGTCTCAGCTCATCTCTAAGAAGGACCAATGCTGACTTCAGTGCTCAGCTTCAAGGGCTGATGGAGCGGCTTCTGCTCTCAAGAGTGAGTAGAGCCAATAGGCAGGAAGGGGTCAGCGTCCAGGCAGGGGTGTGGGGCTCTTTTCTGCATTTTCCAGCCATTGGCGATAAGCGGACAGAATCTGCTTTCTCCCTAGGTGCTTTCCTGTCCTTCCCAGCCAAGGACTCCGTCAGTCTGGGCCAGCCTGGTGCCACGCGTGGCAGTGCACACTCAGTCTTTGAGTGATCCTCCCCTGGAGGCGGTGTGTGGGGTCAGCCTTTCTCCCTGTCGGTGGTGAGACCTGGGATGGAGAAGAAATCAGAGCGGGTGGGGTGGGCTGGGAGATAAGTGGAGCAGGCCTCACAGTTTCCTTTAGGCTGAGCTACGACCTCCTACTAATTCAGGGAGCTTACCAGAATGCTCCCCCGGAGCTAAGCCGTAGTGACCATTTTATTCCACTTTGGCTGGCTGGCTCCCCATTACTTCCTTGACATACACCTTCATTAAGGAGGAGAGATGAGAGTTCTGGACCAGGATTGGGTATTGCTGGCAGCCCCCAGTCCCCTCCAAAGCCATCTCATATATCTAACTTCCAGTAGGAAAGCATCCCAATTTCAGCCATAAGATCGAGACTGCAAAACATGGGCAGGGTTTCGTAACAAAGAGATCACTAGTGACTTTGGACAGACCCAAGTCAGTGGCATACGTGGAGCCAGGCTGGCGAGACAGGAAGAAACTAGGAGGTGAGAAATAAAGAAGTGCTTGGGTCAACTCTCTCAGAGCACAGGAGGAGAGAGGGTGGAAACAGTGATGTGTATGGGATCAAGACCAAGGTGGAGGTACTGGATGGGAAGAGCCGGCAAGGAGAAAAGCAAAGAGGAAGAGATGGCTAGACGGAGGTCCCAAAGGGGGCGAATGATGGAAACATTCAGGACACAAGGGAAGGATTAGCTTTGTAGAGAGGGTCACCCCCTCCATTCTAGCAAAAGGACAAGAAAAGGATGAGTTGGTACAGGCAAGTTTATAGATTTGGTAACAGAAGAATGGATTGTTGTCTGATGGCTGTTTTCTCTGTGAAACTTGGGGTGCTGTGCCACGCCAGCACAGCCAAGGGTGCTCCTGAGGAGGGGCAGTGAAGGATTGAAGAAAAGACAGACAAGAGAATACAGCTGGGGTTTGGTGGATCTCCTGTGCCTGGATGAAGACACAAAAGACCCAGCCAAAAGCCAATGCTTTATTTTATAGTCTGATTAAAACAAGGGTAAATTAACATGTATACAAATGTTCTGAAACACTTGCTGCACCTCCCACAGCCCACTGGCTACTTAAGAAGGAATTAGGGAGAGCTACAGGTCAGGCTTAATTATGCTAGGAGAGCTCTGCCCTCCAGGCTGGAACTTGTTTGTGGCCCTGCCACAGGTCAGCCTGAGGCTTGACCCTAGAGCCACTACCTACAGGGTGCTCTCCTGAGAGTAAGTCAGAGGTTTAAGGAGGATGGGGTTGGAAGGGAATTGTGGACTTTGTGCCAGGTGAGCAGCCACAAGTGTGCAGGTGCAGGAAAGGGTGTGACAGGAGAGCAGCTGGCCTGACCCCAGCGTGGGGTTTTGCCAGGAGGGTACACTGGGAGAGAAGGGGGCACAGAGGTTCATGGTAATGGTGAGAACAGTGGAGTCTGGCAGGAGGGGCTGATGGGGAAGGTTGAGGGGCTATGAGCAGGGAAGATTGGGAAACGGGGAGAGAAGGAAGACAGGGGAAGCTTCAGCAAAGCCTCGAGGTGGGTGTGGGCAGAAGAAGGCCCACAGCCCTGGAGCTGCCCTGGCAGGGGGTGGGGGGGAGGGGTTGGGGGTGGTAAGAGCTAGTCCCAGATCTGCCCTCTTGGGGCCTTGGGTTTCTTTGTATAGTGTTGGCGTCTCTGGCTCATAAGGTCTATGTGGTGAGCAGACGTGGGGAGGATGCAACCCAGAAAAAAGGAACCCTAGGCCTTGTCAGATAACCAGACAAAGCAACCACCACCTGGAGGCAGGTGGGGGTGTGAACAACCACTCCTGATACCACAAGCCTCAAGGACAGGACAAGCCTGAGGGGCTGGCAGCAGGCACTTGAGTCTGTGTTCAGAAAAAGGTGTGGGCATGGCTTTGGGTTTCAAGCCTGGGAAGCACCACAGGGGCTGCTGGTCCCAGCTGGGCCTTCTTATGTGAACAAGTTCCCATCCACTGAGACACCTTTAGATCCGCCAGTAAGCAGCAAATGACAGACTCCATGCCTGGAGCTCGGGGAGACTTGGGCGTGCAGATAAGCTGCTGGCACTGTGTGCTCAGTCTAATGATTCATTTACCTACTTGATGATGGTGGTTTATTAAAAACAAAAAAGGAAAATCTTCCCAGATCCCAGACTAAACCCCATCTTGTTTCTTCCCTCTGGATGGCTTAGTGTTCCCGATGGGAAAGCTGCTAGATTAGTATTTTTCAAGGTGCTCAAGCAGCCATAGCCTTGAAGATGTCTTAGGGATAAACCTCAAAAATAGTTTTTGAAATCCGGTATTAGCAACCACCCTCCTCCCCATCCCAGATTCACAAAATGCATTGATATGCAAAAAGGTCTGAAAAGTTTAGCAGGAAACTTCGTGTGTCAACTTTTTAAACTCCAGAATTGCCCGACCCCCAACATATTCATCCTCCCATCCTCACTTAGAACTAATTTTGTGCATTTCACACTCACAGGCACTGGTTATAGAAATAAACCGTCTGTGGAAGACTATTACTATTGGTCCTGCACAATCAGCTGAGTGGTGGTAAGGCCATTTCTGGTTTTACACATACATGTCTTGGGTTATCTAGTCGATATACCCAAAATTGGTGTCATTTAAACAGCTTCTAGAGGGAGGCTATAAAGACTGAGTAGAAACATTTGAAATCTGTGAGAAAACCCACAGTCCAAGAGTCAAAGTTAATTCACACCCACTCGAGTGTACTGGACGTGCTGCAGACAAGCATTCTTGGGGCCAGATGTGGCCTTATAAGGTGGCCTGACATTTTCTCATGGCCCAGGCCACTCTCCAAAAATACCCAGACAGAGAAGAGTGGGAACTGACCTCTTGAACATTTCAAAGGTTAGCAAACAGGCTCTCTGTTAAACAAAAGCACTACCACCTGCTTTCTGCCCAGCTCCTGCAGGACCCAGGCTGGGGCGGGCTGAGGCGGCAACGGGTAGCACCCTTCCAAGATGGTTTATTTGTTCTAAAAAAAGTGTTACTGACTGTATCCCTCCAGAACATGCTGAGGTCCGACTGCCTTTACTTTATATGGACAATAGAGACCCATAACTAATTTTCGTTAGTGTCTTTTTGCTCCTGCGACCTTGGGCAGAAGCTGTTTCCCACGGCCCCGGATCACTGGTGAGGTGCTGCCCCCCACAGGCCAGCGCGGCTACGATTATGGGGAGGTAGAAACGACATTTGGGCTTTAAGTGCAGCATCTGGAAAGGTATCTGGATTGCACCCACCAAGGTCAAGACAGATGCAAAAGAGCTGCACGCATCTGGTAGTAAGTCTATGTTCTGGAATTAGTGAGCAGAACACAGTTTCGAAGTATTGAAAAGATTTAAGAAATTGGCACTGGCTGCTTATGTCTCTCACATTTTATTTTTGCTCATCAAATGAGTCTTAAAAGTGAATTGCCTTTTGTGGGGAAAAAAGATATTTGGTAATGAGACCCACCCCTACAGGGTATCTAATTGTGAAAAAAAGATGAAACAGTCCCTCACACGCCTAAAATAAAGTGATAGAAACAAAACAAGACAGAGCGCTCTCTTCTAACTCTGGCTCAGCTGCACGCAGAGGAATGTTAATAGGTATGGCTATTTTTGGTAATAGTTGCTTAGAACAGTTTCTTCACTACAAAACTATATGACAATGAGCCAGTCTATTTGTAAGGCTGGAATTTAAAAAGTATGAGAAATTGCAAAGCTAGTCTTCATTCTTATTAAAGGGAACAGAACACAGCAGCATTTTTGGAACGCTGTGTGAACAGCTAAGCTCTTAATTATACCAATGGCAATTCCTCAGGCTGGGCTTATGTTAACAGTGCACATAATTGCCACAAAATATCACAATGACCAATTAGAAAGCCCTGATTTCCATTACCACCCTGATTATAAAAGTGGTGTTTCCTGGGTGCCTCTATATTAACTTTACCATCTGGCTCTCCGTTTCGATTGCAGTAACTTTACTTCTCTTTTCATAAATAAAGCCTGTCTCTGAAACAGATAGACTCTGTATGAGGAGTGAGGCGGTTCTCACTCTCATCACAGTGCTGGTAATATCTAAGTCGTGACCAGACAGCATTTAGAAAGGAAATGGTCCCCCTTGGGATAAAGACCACACTCTTGTATAATGAATGGTGAGTTAAGTCCGAGGAAGGCATTGTAGACTAGGTGGGGGCATGTGACTGCTGGTTTCCGGGGAGGACTCCAGGCCTCTCTCCATGTCCCCCGCACGTCCTAGTTCATCTCTAAGAAGGACCAATGCTGACTTCAGTGCTCTGCTTCAAGAGCTGATGGAGCTGCTTCTGAAAATAACAGAAGTCACCCAAAGAAATAACCAGAAAGTGCCCAGCACATGGAGACATCAAGCTTTCATCGAGGTAAAGACTTTGGAGCCTAGAACTAGCAGGTCAGAAGTGTCTGCTGAGTATTCTATGAGCGGAGCAGCCCCCAGGATGCTGTCTGCAGAAGCATCTTCAGGACGAGGTATTTGATTCCTCGACCCTGTTTATCTGTCTGATATGCGATGAGCATTGCTGGGCAATGGGAGTACTTCCCCTTTCAACTTACAGTAGAAGAGTTAGGCTAAAGACTGAAACAAAACAAAAAACACAGTACGACAAGGATCCTCAACCGTCCACTGATGAGTTTCTTAGATTCCTGGGCACCTACGTGAGGTTGCCCTTGTCCCTCTGCAGCCGCACTGGGACGGACTTCATAAGCTTGAAGACTGGCAGGAAGAACAGTCTACTTTTCCTGTAGGTGCAGAACCACATGATGAGCGTAAATACATTTTAAAACGGTCAAAGAGCAAGCTGGAATCTGTGGCAGAACTGAAATGTGCCCGTGTTCCTACACCACCACTTTTGGGCCAATTTAATGTGAAAAATAACCAGACTCGTTGGCCAGTGTTTCAGACCCAGGCAGAGCACACGCCAGTTTATTTTGAAATGCAACACAGATCAGTATTTTATGAATACAACTTATTACTACATTATCAGTAAAAACAGCTTCCAAATGCATGCATAGAAAGTTAAGCATAGTCTTTGAATGCCTTATTTCTAAATATACAAAAAATACATTTAAATTATAGAATTTTAGTGAATCAAAGACTTATAAAATTACAATTTTGGTTTTCACAACATAGAAAAAATACAAAAATGACTATATATGATCATATAAATTTTCACCCAAATTTCAAAGGAGCAGTACGCATTGATTCTGATGTTTTATGTTTTACCTGAAACTCAGAATTGAAAAGAATTCGTAGGTTGCACATTGATGACAACCTTTTATTACAAACGAATAACCAAAAGTGCAAGTGGAGATGAGGGCAGTCTCTTCACAGGTCTCTTTAGGGCTACATCTTCTGTAGGAAGCTCATGCCAGAGGACCGCTCTCGTCTGGCAGGGTGGTGCTTCGTTCCATGACTAACTCTCCACGGTGCCTCTGACCACAGGCAATGCATGTTAAATGAAGGATCCCAACCTCAGCAAACAAGACAGCAAGTTGCAATTCAGCAGCTCGTGTCTACAAAGCACTACTGCGCACCTCACAGAGTCCTCTGCCGGAAGGTGGTCCCGAGAGGGATCTAAAACATGCCATAAGGGGGCAGCGGATGTCTTTGGTTGTGTCCTGAAATGAACACTGCAAGTTAGACAAAACACCCACCCAACACCACCTTTTTCATTCACACTTTGTAGGAAGGGGGGCAGTCTCAATGCCTAAAAGAATACCACCATTTCAAAGGAAACATTATGTTGGAGCTAAAAAAAAAACACAGTTACTGGGAGAGGTGGCTGAAAGACACGGTGGAATGTCTTACTTATCTGCCATGAGCATTTTAAATGTTTGATGTACAGAAATATTAAACACTGGGCTGAGACCCTTTCTGAGAAGCAAGTTGTTTACTGTGTTCTTTTTGCAATTTGAGGCAAACTGTCTGCAACAGACTGTTTCCCTAAATAGTGACAAACTACAATAGAGAGGCCTGATAAATCCAATCCAGCAACCCTAAAAAAACATGCACTTTTCATCCCATCATCTAACTATTCCAACAACTGGAAAAAAAATCTCACCCAGATTAAATAAGGCTATTATAATCCAAAATGATTCTATTTGACAGGAGAAATGCAGTTTTGAAAAATGAAATGAGAAAAAGCATGAAATATAATCTTTCCATACATTTTGTTTATCATATACAACAGATTCTAATCTCAATATGCCTAAATTAAGAGTGCTGACTGTGCAAAGCAGAATGTTAATGTTCAATTCAAAAGTAATTTATTACACATCTGCCTGCATCACATTTTAGGCTGCATATTTTCTTCCCATTCTTATGTTAACTTTCAAGCATCTATGAAAATAAGCATTTCAAATTTACTTCCCATTATGACACTCTTCTGACATTAGCAATTATATTTTAAGTGATAATGACTCTATAAGCTAGACTTTTCAAGTTTTAAAGATCAACCAATTTAAAAAAATGGTTCCACAAAGAACATCCTGTTTAAAATCAGTGCACACCTGAGCTTGGGCTTTACACTTCCCTCCAGGCCTTTCTGGAAGAGTCTCAAATGCACAGCTGAGCAATTGCATGGCACAAAGACATGATGCTGATTAGATAATGCCCATGAGCAAGGGTTTCTTGGCTGCCCCAGCATGTGGGTGTGACACTGCTTTCAGCTCCTGACTGCCCACTGGATATCCCACTGCCTCAGGATGTACAACTTGGTAGGAACTATAGAGGACCATGGTTAGGAGAAGTACCCAAACAGAAGAGTTTCATGAAATTTAAAAATAAAATGATCAAGGTGTAGCAACAGAAACCTCTTCCTGAATGTTCTTCCGACTACACTTCTAAAGTAACACCTTCCTTGTGTTTCATGAGCAGATCCTCCCCTTTTGTGACTAGACTGGTTTCGGGCCATAGATGAGAACACTTGCTGCAAATGCATTGCTCAGAGGGGCTATGAGAACAGGACTGGGGAGTGAGTGCCTGTCAGTTACTACGCTGAAACGCTCCCTTTCTGAGCACTGTCGTTTTGTTAGATATGAGTGGGGCTGAGCCCCGGGAAGGTAGGTTCCCCATAATGTATGCATACTTAATAGATTCAAGCACATTTCTTAGTGGCAGGCAGTAACGACTCAACTGAAAACAAAAGGGTTCTAGCTGTTTTCTGACTGTGGATACTACCCCAAAGCTTCACAGACATATGAACTGTATGTTTCATTCACTAGACATGAGGAAAAGGTCCTAGCCATAACTTCAGAGCATTCCAGAGAACAAAGGTTGCTGCTGCAAAAACACAGTTCCCAGCATGCAGTGGAGCACTCTGAAAGGGGATGCTGACCACGCTGCAGACTGAACAGAACTCCTGCAAGCTGGGCACCTAGCTGGTGCCATCTCCATACTCAGACTGCAACTCTCAGGCATTCAGTGTCACAGATCTTTGTTTATCAGATACATGAAGGAAATAGGAGGGTAGAAAATGCCAAATCCCTGTCTAGTGCCATCATAAATATTGGGAACTTCTGATTGAAAAAGCATGCTGAATGGACTGGCCAGGGTGTTTTATATAACAGCTTTTTTTGTTTGTTTTATCTTATAAAACCCCAGGCTGTGTGACACTGGATTTTGGTTGTTGTTTTGTTTAATATTTTAAAAATAGTTTTACTTATTTTCTATGAAACGTATTGGGAACTCAAAAAGTCTGCAGCATTTTTTTGTTGTTGAAAAGTTTGTTTTTTGGAGGGGTGCAGAAACAGGAACTATTCAGATTTCTTGTGTTCTTCAGTATGAGAAAGGATCTTTCTTCTCTGGTGTATCATGTGGAAGTATAACTGGGGGAAAACTGCAAAGAAAAGAAAGAACTGGTTAAGGAGAACATTTAAAATTGCATGTTTAAAGCACATGGACTTGCCTGGCCAGTGTGGCTCGGTGGGTGAGTGTTGACCCATGAATCAGGAGGTCGTGGGTTTGATTCCCAGCCTGGGCACATGCCTGGGTTGTGGGCTCAATCCTCAGTAGGGGGCATGCGGGAGATAGCTGATTGATGTTTCTCTCTCATCCATGTTTCTATCCCTCTCCCTTCCTCCCTCTCTAAAACAAATAAAAACATTTAAAGCACCTGGACTGAAGGTCCTCCAGACTTTCTGATTACTTTATCGTCCAGTTGCTGAGGAGTGACGAAGTGCACTTGGGGAAGGGGAAAAAATGCAGAGACCTACATTTACCTGTGTTAGCCACAGAGGAAGGGTCATGTGGACTGGACTGACAGACATTACTGTCACTACCATTACCAGTCAAGATGCCATAGAGCCAGCAAATTATATTCTTTACACTCTTATTACCTTTAAACTCATTCTCTAATTTCACAACCACCAAGTGAAAAATTCCAGTGAGGGAGTTATTGTCCATGTTTCAGAGGAGGAATTCAAGCTCAGAGAAGGCAGGCAACTTGTCTGGCCTTTCACTGCAAATGGCAGGCAACTTGTCTGGCCTTTCCTGCAAATCGCAGGACCAGGCTCTGGGCTGTTCTGTGAAAGGCCAGACTGAGGCAGTGCAGGAGTGCTACTACACCTAATCTGAACACAACTTTGAGTTCAAGTTTGAGTGTAGAAAAAGTCTTTATGAAAAGATAGCCAGTATCTTAGGCGCTGGAGATTCTGTTCTTGGTTATTTATAGATTACTTTAAAAAGTAATGGATCTCAAATGAACTGGATGGTACTGCCTACTTAGGGAATATTTGGAAACAGGCGGCGAGCACATTTGGAAAATGCCAGTTTAAGCTGCCTGGCCTTCTCAAGGTTACTGTAAACTGGGGGATTCAATAAACATGTAAGAAACTCCAGTGAAGCACCCATAAGACTGTCAGTTGATTTCTTAACAGAAACTATGCAGGCCAGAAGGGAGTGGCAAGAAATATTCAAGGGATGAATAGCAAGAACCTACAACCAAGATTACTTTACCCAGCAAAGCTATCATTCAGAATTGAAGGTCAGATAAAGAGCTTCACAGATAAGAAAAAGCTAAAAGAGTTCATCACCACCTAACCAGTATTATATGAAATGCTGAAAGGTATCCTTTGAGAAGAGGAATAAGAAGAAAAAGTAAAGATAAAAATTATGAACAAATACATATCTATCAACAAGTGAATCTAAAAATCAAGTGAATAAAAAATCTGATAAATAGAATAAACTGGTGAATATAATAGAACAGAGGCATAGAAAGGGAGTGGACTGACAATTCTTGGGGGAGGGAAGGGTGTGGGGGGAGGAGACTGGACAAAAATCGTACACCTATGGATGAGAACAGTGTGGGGGGGGGGTAGGAACTGGGTAGAGGGGAGCTATGAGGGGAAGAAGAGTAACAACTGTAATAATCTGAACAGTAAGGATTTAATTTAAAAAAAAGAAAACTATAAAAATAAATAAAAAAACTTCAGTGATACAGTCTTGGGTGCACAATATCCTTCCTTTCCTCCCCTTCTCCGCAGTTCCAATGTCTATTTTTAGACAATAACTTGTATTTTGGGGGAGGTAATTTCTAGTATTGCCAACGCTCTCTGACAGTTTCTTCCTTTTTAAGTGGGTTCCAAGTTGGACAAATTTCAAATGGTCCTCACAAATTTCAAATGTACTCCAAGCCATCAGTGGGCATGTGCATACAAAAAAAGCTGAAGAAGCTGCTGCTCGCCGAGCAGGGCTGCCAACCACTCCACTCACTATTTGCAGGCAGAAAGTTATTCGCAGAAAAGATCCAGTTTGTGCATGTAATTCAACAGTGAACTATTTTAGTACGAGAGAGCCAAAAAAGTTGACAAGCTCTATAATCTAAAAACTAGAAGTAAAGATATAATTAAACCGTAAGGGATGATAATTGTTATCATTTAAAAATGCGGGCCAGTCACATTTCTATAGATGTGCTTTCGTAAAGGGAGATGTTGTGGCAAAGCACACAGAGGCCTTTTCCTCTGGTTGCATTTGATTACAACACCCTGTACAGGATGGCTATAGCCTCACAGCTAGTTCAGAGGGTGGGAGGGGGGACAGTGAGCTAGAAGCCATTCAGTAGGTCCTCAGTGGCAAGTTGAGCAAGATGACCAACTGTGCCTTCATCTCTGTACGCAAGGGCCTGCTGGTTGCCCAAGAGGCAGATGTCAGAAACAGAGGGCAAATATGGCCCTTGAGTTCTTCCGCATCTCCCAGAGGTTTCTGAGTGCCTAAGAAAAAGAATGGGATACTTGGGCTGAAGGTTCTCTATAGCTCTAGCAGTGACCTCTTCCTGGGACCAAAATGTGGATGGCACTGTCTCCATCGGAATTACCCACATGTTCAGGCTAAACCCAAGTTTTAGGGTTAAAACAATTCCAGATTCATGGCTCCTATTTTAACTCCGTTGAACTATAATGAAGACTATCCCTAAGAAAACCTCAACCTGACAACAGGCTACTTAGAATTCTACCTTCTGCTCTCCCAATTCAGGACACACAGATTGGAGACAGTTGGTGTGTTGGGGTGAGTGTGGGGGCTGGTGGGTGCCACTGTGCCCCCCTTTCTGTAAGAAGATGGACTGAAGGGTGGAGGTTCGATTTGTGATCAAGGGCACATACTCAGTTGCTGATTCAATCCCCAGACTTGGTTGGAGTTCATGCAGGAGGTAACCAATAGATGTGTCTTCTCACATGGATGTTTCTCTCTCTCTCTCCCCCTCCTCCCTCCCTTCCACTCTCTTAAAAAAAAAAAAAATCAATGGCAAAAACATCCTCGGGTAAGGATTTTTTAAAAAAAGAAGATGGATTCTCTTTCTCTCTAGGGAAGGAAGACTTGGAGGATGAGAGCAACTGGAAATGCTCTGTCTGGGGCAAATTTCGTTTTCAATTTCTACAAAAATCAGAGCTGTGGTTATAGTTACTAACCACTGGGAGAGCCAGCTTCTTGGTGTCTCCACCCTACATCATTGCTTCTCAGCCTTTTTATACCTACTCTATAACCAATGTTCACCAATGTGGGGAGGGACAATGTAAACAGGACTTAGTCACCCTACATCATTGTTTCTCAGCCTTTTTATCTCCACTCTATAACCAGTGCTCACCAATGTGGGGAGGGACAATGTAAACAGGACTTAGACATCTGCTGAGTCCTGCAGACACAGCACATACTGCCACTGCCCACAGCAGGAGGATCACCTTGCACAGGACTCCAAGCTTCCCAATACAAGAGCCCTTCTGGGCCAGGGCTCATGGGCCACAATCTGGGCTACATGTGCAGCAATGCAGAAGTAAGTCAGGACCATAAAAGCAGGTGTTGCCTATGTAATGTCTATCACAAACTCGCCATTAAACAAGATTAAAAGAAACGTAAGTTGTGGAAAGAAAACCAAATTGGTAAAGACCACATATCAACAGCAACCTCTCCTAATTCTGCATTTCTTCTAATAAATACACAGCTTTGGAAAGATGAAATGTGTGGTTGGCCGGAACGAAGTGTACAAACTGGCCTTAGTGCTACCGCTCACCCCACCCCGTCCGAGGCGCCGAGGTGCCAGCAGACACAGGATTTGCAGCAGGTCAGGTGCCATCTTGAGCTAGGTGGGGAGTCAGGGATTTGGAGGAAATCTTTTAATCTTTATTAGAAATCAACCCCTACTCTTTGTCTAGAAGAGTTAAGCCACCTTAAAAAGGAAAGACTGTACACTTCAACTACGCCAAGTTCTCTTATCAAAAAGCGGCTGAAAAGGGAAGGGGGAAGGAACTGAGACGAAGAAACAGACGTGCTGAGAAGTGTGCGCAGACAGCTAGCTGAGGTCTTCTCTCACGTTTTAAAGCTGAGGAGGAAGCCCCACAGAACCGGGAACATTCTCCTTGAGGAATGCTATCCATGGGGAGGCTGCCTGTGGGAAACCAGGCCCCTCTGCTGTCATGAGGTCAGCAGGGAGAGGCAAAGGCTGGGCACTGGTTGGCCATCAGAACATAAGGAAGAGTGGAGGCACAGACAGGGACTGCCCGGGAGGTTGTTGTGGGGAGGGAGCTCTCCTTTGTGACAGACAGAGAACCTCCAGCAGCCCTGACTTCTGCCGGTGTGGCAGCATCTTGTTATGAGTTTGACTGCATGAGACCCTCCTGGATCCTTTCCAGGCTATCCAGAATGGCATGTATTTTCTATTTACTCAAAAAACATGCTGAAGTTAACCAGTTAACTGCCAGTTAATGCCATGTGTCCAAAATGGAAGCTATCCGTGTCTGTAGACGCTTGTGGCGTACAAAGGGTTAATTAAATCTTGTGGCGCCTGCTCACTGGGATAATACCTGTTATTCCAGGATGGCAAAACTGCAACTAAGAATTGTTGCTCTGGAGACTGGAAGATGAAACTCTTAGAGAACAACACCAGAAAGGTAAAAAACTGTCGGCTAATTTTTACTACTTGAATTTTTAGACTCTTCCATATTTACCTTCTATTTGATAAGTAACTCCCTTTTACATCTGAGAGGTGGCCTTTAGCCACCATGGTTTTAGCACCCAAGAGAAGGACCTGATACTTAATAGAGTGGGAAGTGAATCATGAAGCAGAACTGTGTCTGAGATAAATGCTCACATGAAATCAGGATGCAGTTTTTATCACAACGTAAGAAAAGCAGGTTTCCTCAGAGGGACACTAACATGTCCTTACGACAGTCAGGATGACTCACAGTTAGTGCTGTAGGCTGAAGAAAAGCCCAACCCTCCTGTCTGAATTTAATTCAAGGTTTAGGGGGGAAGACAGCACCTTATAGACGAAAATAAGAGCCAGTCACAATGGCTACAGGAATAGCTAATGGAGAAGAAACCTATGTCCTTTTGAATATGTGGAAATCAACCACAGGATTTCAATGAACAACAGAATTCAAGAAAAGGACCAAACAAGTCTTCCTCAACAAACAGGACTCACTTCACAGAGGCCTCAAACACAGCATTTTCCTTTTGTTGCAAGTATGTGAGGTGCACATTTGATTACCCAGCATAGGCCTTTAGCAGCACTGTTAAATACTGGAAGCCATCCTGAAGAGAACACTATGTTCTGTTCAAATGGTTTTAGTGCTGGTTTCTAAACAGGAAAATAAAAAATACAGGAAAAAAATTAATGTTTTTATTTTATTTTTTAATCCTCACTCGAGGATATATTTTTCCTTTACTTTTAGAAAGAGTGGAAGGCGGGGGCGGGGGGAAGAGGGGGCGAGTAATACTGATGTGAGAGAGAGAGAGACTGGCTGATTCCCCCACACGCCCCAACTGGGGTTGGGGAATGAACCTTCAACCCAGGTATGGGGTCCTGACTGGGAATTTAACCTGTGACCCCTTGGTTCATGGGCCAAAGAGCCAACCACTGAGCAACATGCCAGGGCAATTAACCTGTTTTTATTTTGCTATTTGTTTCCAATTAACTATTGATTCCTTAAAAATGAAGAACTGTCTATTTGATATAGTAAAAATGCAAACCCCCCCATCTCTTTACAACGTTTTTCTGATACCATAATCAGCAGTTCCTGAGAAACAGAAAAAGTCAAGGTAAGGCTGTAATGGCTTTTTTTGTTTTCCACTCAGTACTTTTCCCCAATAGTTACCACCCTGGTAGTCAGTGTTTCAAACCCACACACTAAGAAGGACTGCATTGTGGCAGCTGTATCGAGAAGGAGTCATCTTTCTACAACTACTACCAGAGAAAATTTCCAATAAACCAGATTTACATTCACCTAAATATGGTGTAAAACAACCAAAGGAATTTAACTCTAGCTATTGTAGAGCCAATTTTTAACACATAAATGAATTTATGCATAACTGTTTACTTACGTGGAATGTAGGAGATCATTATCAGAATTAGAAATGCATAATAGTCAAAGGAGAAATTGTATTTATTAGGTAAACTGATGGAGTACAGGCCAGCCTGTCTGACAAAAGGCAAAGCAGCATATATTGTGAGCAATTCTCCTGACACTCCCATTGGATACAGCACAATGAATAGTGTGTACCTGAAACAAAACAAAGTACTTATTACTGAGGCTCGAAGGCAGTGTTAGTAGAAAGACACACTCTCACCCTTTAAACCAGCACTGGTCTTTTAGAAAGTACTGGTCTGTTTATACATTTTCCTGTTCATCCACTGTTGAAGATTAGGTTTTATAAGCCAGTTTTTTGAAAGGGCCTAGTCTATAGCAGGTATGTTTCTGACTATTCCGAAATAAAATAAATGTGTTCAGTAAGCCTTAAAAAACTCTTGAAAACAACTCCCTAAACTGAGGTAATGCCAAATATTGGTAAAGCAGGAGCACTGAGCTACGATTTATATTGAACTTACCCTATGGGGTGGGAGTGGTTGGGGCATGTGCAGGGAGTTGGGAGAAGGTGTTGGAGCATTTGTCTAGGAATCCTTAACAATGTACACCAAGTCTGGTCCATGGACAGAAAAAAAATAGCACATTCCATGTGTGCGCACTGCTGCAATCACTCAAAGGTCTGTGCATGCTATTGTGAAACAAATATATGCGAATTTAAAAAATTAAAACTTTATACAAACTTTTCATCATGTAATTTTTCAATGAAAAAACTATAATTACTATCACATGGGAGAATCCACACAATTTCTTTCACTTTAAAAAGAAATTCTCTATGTTTCAAAGAGAATTCAGAGAGAAGTTCATCCTATGGAATAAACTGGAAGTCATTTCAAGGTATAAGTATTGCTGAAGAAATCATCAGCTCAGATTTTAAAAAGCCTTTGATGCAGCATTATTCCCAATAGCAAAATATGGAAGCAACCTAAGTGTCCACTGATAGATAAAGATGATATACAATGAAATATTACTCAGCCATAACAAATAATAAAACCTTGCTATTTGTGATGGATGGCCCTAGAGGATATTATGCTAAGTGATGTGTCAGACAGAGAAGGACAATAACATATTTCACTTACATGTGGAATCTAAAAAACAGAACCAACAAACAAAACAGAAACAGACTCATAGACACAGAAAACAAACTGATGGTTGCCAGAGGGGAGATGAGTGGAAAAGGTGAAGGAGAATAAAATACGTTACAGGGATGTGATGTACAGCATAGGGAATACATATAGTCAATGGTATTGTAATAGCTTTGTACAGTAACCTATAACTAATTTTATTGCAGTGATCACTTTGTAATGCGTATAAATAGTTGGATAACTATGCTGTACACCTGAAACTCATACATAATATTGTATACCAATTATACTTTAGTAATTAAAAAGTAAAATTTGGCTGTTTGTGGCTGACAGTGAGTACTGAGCTTCAAAATTCCAGGTACAGGAATTTCCAGGTGCTGAGAAATGTGCGAAGATGAAAGGAAGACGTTCTCTACTGCCAACCTCAGCATGCTAAGGAGGATGGTGGAAAAGGAAGCATTTTCTATAGGCCATGGAAAACAGGGACAAAAGAATCATTCTCCAATGGTAAATCAGGGTTTGGTCACTGAATGCTCCCTATACCCAGGGTAGATAGCTTCCACAATGCCTGCCAGGCGGGTTAGAAACTATGTTGTTCCCATTCTTCCCTTTTCCTAATAAAAATGTTTACTAGGGGAAAGAAAGGAAGAAAATAAAGAAGTGTGCATACTTGAAATGTCACACACAACTGGTCTGCCTCTAATTTAATCACCCAGCTCATAAACTGCCTAGGAACCACTATTTTCCTTCCATGAAAGGAGGCATTTGGGCTCCAAGGATAACTTTGTTCCTTTTGTCAATCCTTCCAATAGTCGTTTTCAACTCAGAAAATTGCTTACAACTGTCTCATGGATTAGTTCAGATAAATAGATGGCCTTTTATCCAACTCATAATGAATATTATTGTAAAAATAATCAAGGCAAAATAAACTGATACTAATCTAAACTGCTATTAATTAGAAATTAATTTAAGAGCCATAGCTTGTTGAGAAAATTGAGGAGAACTGGACTTGGTCCAAAAAAACATCATAATGGCAGAAACTCATCAGTAAAATTTGATGCAGACAAAAAAGGGATACTACATCAAATCTCTATTGAATAATTTAACTGCAAAGAATTGATTCAATAAAAATAACAAATATAAAAAATTTAAAGCAGTATTTCTAGAATCAAAAGTAAATAGAGTTCCTTATCCTGATGAAATCTACAGACCAGCTTTCTACACATCCCTCGTCTCATACACTTTTTTAAAAAACATAGAAGCAGTATTTAGACAATATTGGAGTGATAGATCATTTCAAAAGTTAGTCTTCATTCCCTGTACTTCTTTACCTGGCCCATTTGATGAGGTAAGGCAGGTGGTTTAATAGACTGAATGTGTAAAAGGAGTAACGAATAATTTCTGTGATTGTCCAGGCAATGACAAACAGAAGGACACTGTCTTCACTCTGTACCTGGAGGAAAAGGAATACAAAAGCAAATAACATTTGATAACAAAAAGCACTCACAACGTACAGCGCCCCCCCCCCCGCCCCCGCAGTCCCTTTACAAAGCTCGGGGTTCCAGCAAGTGGACACAGTCCCTGGTGTCCATCCTCAATGGCCACAGCATAACGCAGAGAGCCTGCCACACAAAGGAACTCATGCCCACGACAACTATGTAGAAAGCCAATGGGAAGGGGCAAGTGAAAGGAGCTCAGCTTACTGATGAGTTGAGATGCAGGGACTGGGAATTACATGAGCTGTAGCCCACAGAAAGAAATTAACATGAGGAGAATGTGAATGGATGTTAGTGGGAGCCAAGAGTGCGTAGGTAAGAAGGTAAGAAGGGTAGAAGGGTAGAAGATGAGAAGGGTGGAAAGCTTGGATTCCATTAAGAATTTTAATTTGATCTGCAAGATAATTAGGAACCTAAGGAAATTTCGAGGAGGGGTAATATAGTGATTAAAACACAATTGTAGCCTGTAAGGTTCGTTGGTTAGAGTGTCCGCTTATGCACTGGAGGGTAGTGGGGTCGATTTTCAGTCAAGGGCACATGCCTCGGTTGCAGGTTCAACCCCACAGCCCCTGTAGGGGCCCATTTGGGAGGCAACCAGTCAACATACCCTTCTCTCGCTGATGTTTCTCTCTCTATCCTCCTTCTCCGCTTCCACTCTCTTTAAAAACTAATGAGAAAAAATATCCCCAGGTTAACAACAACAAACCACGCTACTGATTCACTGGGTAGGGTGGATTTAAGTGGGAGAGGAGCTGGAGACCATCTAGGAGGCAAGGCCCACTTATTCTCCACCAGTGACTTCTTCCCTGTTTAACTCAAGGATTAAAGAAGCTTCCATGCTGATCACTGGAAGTAGCTAAAGCCAGAAGAGCTTTAGAATTTCTCTAACCTCCTATGAAGTTGTTTTTATGCAGAAAAAACAATAAACTTTGAAAAGAGCTCCTTAGATGTTTTTCTTTTCTTTTTTAAAGAGATGTTCTCACTAGATGCCTCAGACTGCAAATCTTGCATGATAATCTATTTCTGTGGTTTGAACTTTCAACACCTCCTTCCCACCCACCCCTGCAAGGTTTACCATGATCCTTAGTGCTAGAAAACCAGTCATAAGAAGCAAGCTCCTGTGGCAATTCACTTACATTTCCTTGCATCCAAAAAGGTCAGTTGAAATGTGAGGAAGGAATTTCACTGAGTAACTGAACAAATTTTAATGATAAGATGGATCATGTCTTATTAATTAGAAATTAATTTAATCTCACACAACAAAGGTATGGCATGCTAATTTTAACTCTTGCTTCTTTGTATGTGCAATGTTAATAGTTTTTAGCACTTTATTCTTCCTCAGAAAGTGTACATGGAGTGATCCACCTACACAATGAAATAAGCAGTCATTTACATACCTATTAACTAAATTACTCTGACAAAGAATTTCAAAGCTGCAGTTACCATTCTCTAAAAATGATAAGAATTTTATATTGTCAAGAGTAAGAGTACTTTTTGTTTCCCTGGTGCTCTCTTACTGACCAAAGTAAAGTAAAGGCTAACACCTCTAGAGCTTTCATTTTTCAGTCTGTCCCCAAATCCCTGCTTAACACCCATCTATACTAAAATACTCTCAGAGCACACTTTGTTTTTTGATGTACTTTGTAATCCCTCTCATCTTAAGAAGATATGTTTTATAGCTTTGGGCTCAAGCCTTGCTCAAAGATCTTTGGGTAAAAATATTTTGTACTGCAAATGTCTTGAAAGCTGGGAGTGTGTTTTATTCATCTTCTGATTCCCAAAAGCACTTTGTACTTTTCACAAGTAGGAGTTCAACAAATATTTGTAAAGCAAATAAATTCAATCTTAATTAGGTCATTTTAAGATTCAGTACCCTGATTTTTGATAACTGCTATCAGTTTCTGTGTAGTCTTAGTGGCCTTCAAGTAGACAGGTAACAAACAAAACCCCTGAAACCTCCCACTCTGATCCAGCCTAATGGTTATTTGATTGACACTCCCCACCCTCCTCCCCCTAAGTTAGTCTTGAATCAAAAGAACTATAACATACTCAGACCCAGGTTAAATGTGAAAAGAATCTGTTCCCAGAGTCCACCTATAAAGGCCATGAGGATGGCAGAAAATACTATTTTGTACTAATGATATCTTCAGATCAATGGCGAGTGCAACACTGTTATTAGGAAAGACTTGGACCTTGGCCAGTGAGGCTCAGTTGGTCAGAGCATCATCCCATACACCAAAAGGTGGCAGGTTTAGTTCCTGGTCAGGGCACAAACCCAAATTTTGGGTTCAATCCCCAGTAGGCATGCATGCAGGAAGCAAAGGATCAATGTCTCTGTCTCTCTCCCTCCCTCTTCTCCTTCCTCTCTCTTTAAAATCAATTTAAAAATGTTCCCTGGTAAGGAGTTAAAAAAAAAGAAAAGAACTTGGATAAAGAGACATCAAACTTATCTAATTTGCAGATAATTACCCATTAACACAAACCAGAGCAGAATGTAATGAGTTAAAAGAATAAGATATCCAGTCAGCATGGCTCAGTAGTTGAGAGCATCGATCTGTGAACCAGGAGGTCATGGTTCGATTCCTGACAGTAAGATCGCTGGGATCCAGATCGCATCTCAAGTAACCTCCTCAGCCCCCAACACAGGGAATGTAGTGAATCAATGCTCCTTAACTTGAATGATACCTTATATTTTCTTTTTTAGAAAGCAGGAGTTGGGGACACTTTCTAACAAGAGGGAGCCCTCCTTTCTATCGAGGGTCAATTACACAGAGAAGAATCAACTGACAGTCTTGCTTAAGTGAAAACAAAGGAAGTTTACTTTTGGAGAGATTTTTGAGGGACAAAGGACGAGGATTATAAAAACTTCAAACGCAGCTGATTTTTGAATTAAGATCTAGAAACATATTTTATTAATTATCCAGAATACTACTAAGAGATTTAATATGTCCACACAAAGATTTGCACTTAAATGTCATAGTAGCATCACTTATATTAGCTGAAAAGTAAAATGACCCAAATGTCCACAACTGTTGAATGGATAAACAAAATGCGATGCATATCCACACAGTGGAGTCCGATTCAGCAGCACAAAGGAAAGAAATTCGACACTTGCTGTAACACAGTTGGACCTCGAAAGCATTATGCTGGGTGAAAACAGCCAAATGCAAACGACTACCCTTTGTATGATTTCACATATATAAAATGGCCAGAAAAGAGAAATCTAGAGACAGCAGATGAAGGTTGGCTAGGGCTGGGAGTGGGATGGGGATAACTTTTGAAGGGCATGAGGGGTCATAGTGTGGTGAAGGAAACATTCTAAGACTGGATTTTGGTGACGGTTATAAACTTTGTGAATTTACTAAAAAGCATTAACTTGTAGTTTAAAATGAACTCTGTGGTATATAAATTATACCATCATTGAGTTGTTTGTTGTTTTTTAAAGAATATGGTGCTTACCTTAAATGCTTGCAATTGCCTTTTAAAGGAAAAGGTGGGGGGAGGATTTAGTAAGGTTTACAACGGGAAAGAGGGAGACAGGTTTAGACTAGGTTGCCAATAATGTCTTAATGAAGCCATGTTTCAAAGATGCATGTCCACAATCATGCGGATATGGGGAGTGGGCACAGGTAGCCCCGCCCCGCAGGAAACCTTCCTGGGCCTGGTACAGAGAGCTGCATGCTGGACCCTCAGGCTGCAGACCACAGGTTTCTGTCCCCTGCTCTCCAGCGAGGGAGGAGGCGTTGGGTGTGGGTGGCTTGTATAATTTAGCCAAAGAAGTTTACATAAAATTCAAGCTGGAGAAACAAATGAATGCAAGAGAAAATCCTTTACGCACAAACAACATCATATGTTTGACTTTAAAAGGCTCAGGGAGTATCAGTACAAGAAAAGCTGTCATTTTTATTACATTAGAAGAAAAACAGATGGTGCCACATAAGAAAATCACTACTGTAGAAATCTATTCTTCTTGGCATTTTGGAACCTGCTGCTTATCACTCTGGTTATTGCAAATAAAAATAAAAATCTCCTGATCATGCTTTATGGTGAGTGTTCTTTCTTCTTTTCAATACCCCTTTCATTTGTGAAGAGATTCTGATTAAATCAAAGTTGCGAGGATGAGAGTTTGTACTTGGCAAAAGTGTGAGGAGTATGGTTACCTTAGTCTGTTCTGCCTGCCATAATAACACACCACAGACTGGGTGGCTTAAACAACGGAAATGTATTTTCTTAGGTTCAGAGGCTAAAAGTCCAAGATTAGGGTGCCAGTGCACGTGGTTCCCGGTGAGGACCCTCTCCCTGATTGGCAACAGGCTGCTCATCACTGTGTTTTGACATGCAGGAGAGAAGGGAGGAAGCTCTCTACGATCCCTCTGGCAGGGCACTAATGCCCATGACCTGATCTAAACCTCCCAAAGGCCCTATCTCCACATACTGCCACTTCGGGGCTCAAAGTGCATGTTTCTGTCTCTGGCTTATTTCACTCAGCATAATGCTTTCAATGTTCATATATGAACTTAAGGGGACACCATTCAGTCCACAGCAATGTTCCAGACCAGGTGGCAGCAAATTTTTCCTGCAAAGGACCAAACATATATTTTAGGTTTTGTGTTACATGCAGTCTTTGTCACATCTTCTTTGTTGTTTTTTTACCTTTAAAAATGTGAAAACCATTACGTATTGCAGGCTAGATTTGGCCCACAGGTCAATTTGACCTTCCAACTTCACGTCCTATTAACTTCTACAAATATTCTTCAGCCTTCCTTGGTGTGTGTGTGTGTGTGTGTGTGTGCGCGTGCATGCGTGTGTGTGTGTGTGTTTTGCCAGGGTGGGAGAGAGCAATCTATCTATAATCAGTGGACACTATGAAGACAGGAAGTACTTAAAAACATGTATAGGCAAATTTTTCATGTATATCATCTTAACATCTCAGTAATCTTTTTCTTATTTGTGGTAAAATATATACAACATAAAATTTACCATTTTAACCATTTTTAAGTGTATAATTAGGTGGCATTAAGTACATTCATCATTCACCATGCTGTGCAACTATCACACCTATCCATTTTTAACTTTTTCATTATCCTCAACAAAACACACCGATTAAGTAAAATCTCCACTTCTCTCTCCCTCTAGCCTCTGGTAAACACTATTCTACTGTGGGTTTTTTTTTTTATTTAAATATATTTTTATTGATTTCAGAGAAGAGAGATAGAAATATCAATGATGAGAGAATCCTTGATTGGCTCCTCGCCCCCTACTGGGGATTGAGCCCACAACCTAGGTATGTCAGTGCTCACCCACTGAGCTACACCAGTTGCTTCCAATCTTTAAAAACTTGCTTATTCTAGGTATGTCATTTAAGTGGAATCATACAATATGCGTGTTTCTGTGTCTGGCTTATTTCACTTAGCATAATAGTTTCAATGTTCATTCATGTTGCAGGCTGTATCAGAATTTCTTTTTAAGGCTGAATAATATTCCATTGTATAAAATACCACATTTGTTTATCAATCTATCTGATGGGAATTGAGTGCTTCCATCTTCTGGCTATTGTGAATAATGCTGCTATAAGCATGGATGTACAAATATGTTTCAATTTTTCTGGGTATATACTGAGGAATGGAATTCCTAGATCATTTGGCAATGTTTAATTTTTTGAGGAACAGCCAAATTGTTTTCCACAGTGGCTGCACCATTTCACATTACTACTAACAGTAATAAGGGTTCCATTTTCTTCACATCTTCACCAAAATTTATTTTACTTTTTTTTTGACAGTAGCCATCCTACTGAGTATGAAGAGGCACTGTGGTTTTCATACACACTTCCCTGATGATTAGTGATGCTGAGGATTTTTTCATATACTTATTGGTCATTTGTACATCATCTTTTGAGAAATGTTTACTCAAGGCTGTTGCCTAATTTATTTTTTAAAGCGAATTATGTTTAATAATTATAGTGACTACAGAATTAAAAATAATTATACCTAATAGTTACCAAACTCTTACTATATGACTAAGATTTTATTTGTCTCATTGAATTCATATTTTACAGATGAGAATAAGGCTTATAGAAATGTGAACCCAGGTTGTGCCCTGAAACCTGAATAGTTCTGACTTGTCTTCTTGGTCTTCAGGTCTTAAACACAATACACACACACACACACACACACACAGATAAAAGTACTTTTATATGTAATATATACGAGCACATACTAGTATCTAATATAATAAAAGAGAAACATGCAAATTGACCGTTACCACCAGCCAATCAGAGCGGCTGTATGCAAATTAACCCAGCCAAGATGGAGGCCAACAGCCATGGAGCTAAAGCAAACCAAAGGCTTCTGTTGCAACTGCCTGCCTAGGCTGGCTGAGCCTCTGCTCATGGCCACGCCCACCAGCCAATCAGAGCAGCTGTATGCAAATTAACCCACCCAAGATGGAGGCTGGCAGGGCGGCTCTGTACTGGGAGCCTCCACAGCCAGCATAGCTGTGCCAGGTGTGTCAGTTCAGTGGGAGGGAGGGACTGGCCTGGGGCCTCCTCGGGGCGTCCAGGAGCAGCTGTCCTGGGTCTGCTGCCTAGCTCTGCCCCTGGGAGCCTCCGAGGAGTATCCAGGAGCGCCTGTCCCAGGTCCACTGCCTGGCTCTGCCCTGGGGGCCTCTGTAGGGTGTCCAGGAACACCTGTCCAGGGTCTGCTACCTTCATCTGCCCCCCAGGGGCCTCCACAGGGCGTGCGGGAGCGTCTACTGCACAGTGCGGAGAATCCGAAGCCAGTTCACTGCCCAGCTCCACCCCGGGTGTTTTTGTTCAGCAGCAGGGCCCCACCGAGGGATTCTGCACCAGCGTCCGCCCCTGGCTTGCCACCCAACTCTGCGCCAGGTGTGTCCCCTCAGCGGTGTGGGCCCACCAGGCGTGTGCAATCATGGGCCCTCCGGTGGGAAACGTCCAGGCCTGCACTCACCAGCCTTCCCACCCCCCAGTGCACAAACCCTGAAGGGGCTGTGGGCAGCCTGAAAATGGCTCTCAGCTCCTCACCCAGGCTGGCCAGGCATGCCAGCAGGTGGACATCCCCCCCGAGGTGTCCCAGACTGCAAGAGGGCACAGGCCGGGCTGAAGGACCCCCACCCCCCGAGTGCACAAATTTTTGTGCACCGGGCCCCTAGTATCTGTATAATATGCATATATGTGTGTATGTATATGTACACATATGCATATATGTATATTCTAGCTTTCTTGCTGAAAGGACAGGAAGCAATAATATTCCAGTAGCATCTCAACTATCCAGATATTGGTTCCTAAATATGATACTCATTGCTTCTTGGCCTTTAGGTTAGATCAAGTCTAAATACCATCCCCAGCTAAAAGAAACCAGGCTCTCTGACAAAATGGCTGACTCCAGGGCTGGGACAGAGAAAATACAATGAGTCTGAAGGTATTTTTTTTTTTTTTTGTCAGAAAGTAAGGAAATGCTCAAGGAATGATGGAGATAAGTCAAAAGGACTTGGAAAAGGCCTCCCAATGGCCAAATCACAAACAGTTTTAGTATCAAAGTAAATCACAATTCACTGGATCATATAAAAATTAATGAGTCTAAATTGATGTAAATAAAATAAATGAATAAACAAATGGGAGAAAGGGGAAGCTATTCCTTATAGCAGGATGCCAACTAATACATGTAAAAAAAAATGGCAGAGATAAAGAACCACGATTTGGTAATCATCGTAGAGGAGGTTGATACAGGCAGGAAAATACAAATCAATAAAAAGAGGAAAATGCTGACTTGAAGATGGAGAAAGCTGGCATACAAAACCAGGAGCAGGCGATCAGGGTCAATATCACCAGGGTAGGCCGGGCCGTCATGGCACTACCACCTCCCGTCCTGCTCTGAGATGAGTGTGGCACCATTTCTGTGGTATTCCTGCCAAGAATGCATGGCTTGAACTAGTTATGAGGGTACACTGGATGAATCTAGGTTGAGGGTCACTACAGAAATGAAGGCCTTTACTCTTTAAAATTGTCAAGAACATGGGAGAGAGGAAGAGAGAGAGAGAGAGAGAGCGCAAGGATAAGAGGCTCTTCAAGGGGATGGGTCTGAAGAGACCTGGCAACAAATGCTTGTAGCAGGGAAACCACAGCAACCTTGCTTCTCCTTTCCCTCAGTGTTCGGCATAATATCTGGGGCACAGAAGACACTTCATGTACTTGAGTATTTAGGGGTAACAGGACATCAAGTACAGCTTGCTCTCAAGGTTCAGGAAAAGACAAATGATAATGGGTGTATAAATATAGAACAGCAGGCCATGGGACAAATGCAGCAAAATATCAACAGTTGGGGAACCTGAGGAAGGGAATATGAGAGTTTTTTGTACTGTTGTGGCAATTTTTCTGTAAAATTGAAATTAGTTCACAAAAATCATTTAGGTACAAGCATCCACTCTGTGGACAAATACAACTATGATCTTGTTTCTAGATATGTTGTTTTTGATACAAAGCCTCTGAATCTCTTGGAAAAGGTGTGCTATGTAATCACACACACAAAAAAACAGAACATTTAAAAACAAAACATATATATAAGAGCACATTAAGAGAAAGTAACTTGAGAAGGAATAACTGATTTAATGCTAACCCTCACTCAATTTGTATAAACATTACTACTGTCCTAAGACTGTAAAAATACCGAGGGAAGGCCCATAAAATTGCTTGGAAGAGCGATTAGCTTAGTTATAAGGCAAAACCCAATTTTTAATAAATGCTTTAGATGAGGATAATAATAATGCTAAGATAATAATAACTCCCATTAGCAGGGCTAATTATTCCTTAAGTATGATAAAAACAATTATATGTAAATTTTCACCAGATAATTGTAAAACTATTTTAATAGGTACAAAACACAACTCATTTATATGTGAAAAGTCAATTACATCTGTTTTAAATTTTGGGACACAGAAAAGAATTCAAAACAGTTCTTTAGAAAATTTTCACTAAATTTTTTGAGAAGATTAGGTTATATCACAGCTACTATGTAGCTCACATTAACTGAGCATTTTCTAAGTGCCAGGTACTGTTCTAAATGCTTTATACATATCAATTCATTGAGTCCCCAAGACCACTCCATGAGGGGAGACTGGGCCTGGGAGGCTGGAACAATTCCCTAGGAACTGGAACTGACTACTGGAGCCCCTCAACTGGGGCAGCTGAGGTGTGCCATGTGGTCCCAGCATCTTGTCCTTCCTCTGCTTATCAGTTACCTACTATATGGTATTGCTATCTGCTCAGTTTTGCTTCTGTTCTATGCTACAAGACCTGTGGGGACAGCACCCATGAATTTCCTTTTTCATGAAGCCTAATGCTTAATTAGCACAATACCCAGAGCACAGATGATACTGAATGAATATCTGTTGAGTGAATAAGAATCAATAAATAGAGAGTGACCCTTCTGCAGTCTGAGCCTGCAAGTCTCCCACGTGGTGGAACAGCCTTGGGTGAGTAAGCAGGTCCCAGAAGGGGTGAGGCTGAGGAGCTCAGGGCTGATGCCTGGTTGTGATTTCAGTTGAGGGCTTGCACTGGAGAGCAGGGCAATTCTGACAACAATCCTGGTCCCTTATATAAATTTATTAAACTTTTTGAACAAAAATGTAACTCATTTAGTCCTCTACTTAAAAGGAATTTCATCCTTGATAAGAAAGAAATTGAAATGTAACAAATATTGACATGTGATGGTTTAAAAAAAAGTTTGGATTAGTTATTAGTCTTTTCACACAAGCACTCATAATTAATATTTATTAAATATCCATTATAAGGTACATGGTAAAAAACCAAAATATTCCACTTTTTAATGGAAAATATGAGTTACAATATAAGGAAATATTGATATTGTTCCTCTTTAAAGGAAAGAAAAGCATGTATCTGCATAGATTTATAAAAAATCTACAATGATAAAAAAAACTGGTTAACAAATTCTTTCTATTACAACATAATAACTAAAGACTATTTTTTTCTTTTTTTTGGTAAGAACTATTTTTTGATGTGGATGAGGACCTAATTAAATGTTTTGGCCTGACAAGACAACTCTTAGTCATGAAATCAATTTTTCTGAACATGCAATGAGACAAATGTATAAACATGCACTCAACAAACAATGCATGAACAATTCTGCATTTATGACAAAGTCAGACATGCAGATCTGAATGCTAAAATGCTCCCATTAGTCCAACTTTAATGTGCTTGGCCCATTTCCTGAAAAACATGAAGGAAAGGTGGTAGCTTCCTCAACAAGCCTCGATAGTTACTACAATTCGTCTCCCCTCCAATCAGTGCAACCCTGGAATTAAACCTCAGACTTCCAGGCTGCATGTCCTGAGGCAAGGGACTTTCCTTCTGAGTTGCCATGTCCTCAGGTGAGGATAAGCATGGCTGTTGTAGAATTAGAAAAACATATCAAGTCTTAGCAAAGTGCTGGCCATTTAATAAATGACGGTTAATCCATGAAAGGAAGAATTCAATTAAACAAATATTAAGTTCCTACTATTTATGCTAGCCATTGCTTTGACTCAATACAGGCTGGCTCTTTGGCTTTAATAGCAAGATAATGTTTCATTTTGCTTTTTATTGTTTAAGAGATGCCATCTCTCCCGCTTCTTGAAGGTTAATATACTTCTTCCAACTTTTGGATGTCACCAGCTACTAGCCTTTCCTAATATGCTTCCCAAGTTCTATTTGGTCATCTCATTTTCAACTATTTCCTTCAATGCAACTCAAGCCTGGAGATCACATCAGAATGGAGTTATATTTAGTCCCAACCTTGATCACATTATTTAATCCAGTCTAGGATCACAGCAATAGATTACTGTGGTTCCTTGGTGAGGACTAGGCATAGTCACCCCACACTCTGCCCCCAAACCTCCAAATGCAGTATTCCACCCAACACTGGAAGGGTAGTGGATGGATCATTATCAGAAATGAAAGTGACATGTCAAAAGAACATGAAATTGTGAAACGTCATGGTCCTTTTTGTTCCATTATGACAGGTTAATAATTGCAAAAAATTCAGTATGACAGAAAATAAAAATAAAGACTATGTAATGGTCTGCTGGAACAGGAATATTAACATAGTGGCCCATGGTCCTGGTCTACCGATGTTCTCTCGGACATATACAGTGCTTTAAAAATACTTGATCCCATTTTCAAAATTGGGAGGATCCACATAAAAAATCATCTGGATTTCTGCCTTTTAAAAAAACAATTCAGACTGCATAACTCTGGATCCATTCAACAATCACTAGCTCTTATGAGATGGTGCATGCATCATCCAGTCACTGTTTTTCATGAACTTTCTTTTAAAACCCACCGGTGGGACAGACACCTGTTGCTATAGATGGCAAAGTGTTACACAAATGTAACATCCTAAAAAACTAAAACTTGAAAACCTATAAAGTATTTAAAATTTTGGTTAGTTTGATTCGTTTTTGCTGAGGCAATGACCTCAACAAAAGATTTCTTAAACCTGATTTTACAATACAGCACCAATGCTGAAGGCAAAAGAGATGCACAATTTTCAGGTTTTTGGTTATTCTGGTAATTTTCTTGCTAGAGCAAAATAATGTAAAGGGGAGAAAATGCCAAAACTCATCCTGTTAAAAACAAATGTATATGTAACAATCTGAAGAAAACAAAAGTCTTTAATGCATCAAGCTTAATAATTAGTGTTCCCCGCTCTAAAATGCAAAGCTTACTCTCAGCATGCATCCACACATGTATATCAAACCGTGTCTTACAAGTTCCCGAAGTGCACCAGGGTTTCACTTCAGACTTGAAAGGGTCCTCTCTCTGGAAAATGCAGAGAACTTAGTAACATGCTTTACTTTATCCACGATGCATCACAACTTATAATGAGAGCTTCCTAACTACATAGAGCATTTTGACATGAGTAAGTAAAAAAGGTTATTGAGCCTTCTTCCTGGAAGAAACTGAAATATATTTTATATATCTCTCATAGGAGCAGGGGCAAGGTGATGATTTCTCAAGATTCCCAGGGAGATCAGTTACCTGCATCATATACTGTGCAAACCACTGTCAGGAGGGTGAACATACTGGTATTCTTGCCAGATTAAGAATTTTTAATTAAACCATTGAAACTACATTTTCATGCTGGAAAATAAAGTTATGATGAAAAAGCTACAGAATATAAAGAACCAACTTGGCAAAAGAACAAGTGATTTAAGAGATAGTTCCTCTTGCCATTTATTAAATTTTCAAATGAATATTAATCAATGCTTTAAAAATGCCACTCATTGTACTGTGGGCAGACCTGTTTAAAAGCAGTTTATAGGTAATAAGTTTTAACTTTCCTTGACTTTGCTGACATATTTTAGCAATGCTCATGATGTGTGTCAATCATATCACTTTTACAGTGTGAAATAAGCATCTCTGAGCTTGTTAGGATAATAATGTTGACTATTCTTCTATGGTACCTTTGAACTCAAATAAGCAAAAAAAAAGACTGAGAAATAGTTTTCAACCAGGTAAACCTGGGGACATGCCATCATGGTGAATCCACTGAGGAAGCCAAGCTGCAGGCCTCACCAGTTAATCAGGGGCTACCACTGCAGATGAGACCACCATCCACAGACTCCCACACCTAAAATTAGGATTTTTATAACAACTTAACCTAGGGCACTAAAAACATCCCTGGATTTAAAGAACAATGCATACCAAGTACACCATATTAATTTGCTTTGACGTTTCTGTTTCTTAAAAAAAATTAGTCATGTATGTATGAGATAAAATACATAAAAACCTAATGGACTGAAATCAAGAGAATGGTAAATATTACACTGAACATTGAACATCTACAGCTTCATTGTCCCCTATGGTAACCTCCAATCACATGTGGATAAGTAAAATATGATGAAATTAAAATTCAGTTCCTCAGTCATACTAACCTCATTTCAGGGATTCATATAGTAAATAGGTACTGAACCAACAGCACAGATATGGAATATTTCCACCACTGTGGAAAGTTCTACCGGATAATGCCTGGAGATGAAACAATCTAGAAAAACTTGGTAAGCAACATGTTTTATCCCTACATAGTACCAACAAGTTATTATTGGTTTGAATAAATAGTCTAAATAAGCATCTTAATTCATTTCACCTTCAAACCATGGGTGAAAATTGATTTGAACGCCAGAACTCACTTACTGGAAACACCGCTGACAATGAAACTTGACAGCACAGTTCTGGCACAGAGCTTTGTTTCCCTGTGTGATTCTTCAAGCTGATGACATACAATCGAAGCTGAAACCACTTAGGCTCCCAGCCCATAAATCTCTTGTACTTATCTGGGAAACTATTTTTTCTTCTTTCATTCTCATTCCTTTTCCATGACAGTTTCCTAGTGTCAGAAGTCAAGCATCTCTGTTAAACCAGGACTGCAATCAGCCGACCTGGCTCTGAACAGGCTTCCTATTTGTTTAGGCAGCAGCAATACCTAAAGATACTACCTAAACATTAAAGACAAATGAAACCAATTTCCTGATTTTGTTCAGCTTGGAACCTAGTCAAGGTCAGGGTGGGCAAAAGTAGGTTTAAAGTTGTTTGTATGAAAAATAATACAATTAATTAATAAATAATACAAGAAACAAACTGTTTCACATACTCACAATTGTCCAGCTATGAGGAAAGTATCTTTAAGTGCCCATTATTAACAGATGTGGAAAGTGACACTGAAGTACTGTGGAGTTTGTCTAGGAGTTGTCTAAAGTTTGACAGTGCCTGATTAACAATCAAGTAATGAAGTTTTCTACCTTTAGAAGAGATGCAGGCTTTAAAAGTGATGGTGATGCAGAGCCACCTACAGAAATATTTAAAATAGAAAGTAAGATGGAATAGGGTGGAGAATTTTAGACATCCAGCATTCAATGGGGCCAAAAGATACTGAAGGTATCCCACTGGCCTTTGCTGAGGCGGAATGTCACCATGGGAAGGGCAGTGTGGGAGAAGACTTCTGGTCCAAGCATGATGCCTGAGGAGAGATGATGTGCCCAGACGCAGCACTTCAGCTCCTCACCTGATGGATGAGGACAAGAAGATACTCTTCCTGCCTCCGTGAGATGCCATGCTCATGGATACCTGCTAGGGACAGAAGCGAATGCTAACACAGGAAATGCCAACAAGAAAAGGAGGTAGAAAATCACGAACACACTGTGATCCCAGTTGGAGGACCGAGAATGACCTGAATGCAGCTACAACAGGACCAGCAGTGTGGCCGTCAGGGTATTACCTTTCTCAGTACTTTAGTAACTGTGAAAAAGAAGAGGAAAGGAAGAAGGAAAAAAACTGTGTTCCATCTATGAAGGAAGTAGCACTCCTTCTGAAGTGAAATTACTGTATCAGGGATTTCAGAAGCTCCTCAGCAAAAATTACGTGCTAGAGATTTGGTTGTTAAATACTGCTGCCTTGTTTTAAATATATTTTTCTCATTTAATCTTCACAAAAACTCTGACATAGCAAGACAGATATTAGTATTACCGTTTTACAGATGAGAAAAACAAGACTGAGAAAACGAAAGTGCTATGTCCTAAGCTGCAGGTTAGTGTCAAAAAGTTATTAACGCCTCATATAAGTTAGGGACACAAAGCCTCCATGTTCTAGACTACTGAGTTTGAATTACAAAGAACACAATAAGACTGTTCAGGGAGGGTAACATTTCTTGATAAGTCCCAGGGAGAGAGCTGTCTGCACATTATCTGCTCAGGTGAAAACGACCGAACACTGCCTGGTGCTGTGGCCAGGCCATGTGAGGCACACGCACAGGACAGTGCTCTTCCCAGCAACCACCCCCAAGTGAAGAAGCAAGTTCTGCCTCTCAGAACTTGAAGGGTTTTGTTCTTCAGGAATGAAATGATGGCTCTTAAACTTAGAAACAGATGCTAAGAGGGAGAAACCAAGATGGTGGCATAGGTAAACACCTGAAATTGCTGCCTCACACAACCACTTCAAAAATACAACTTAAAGACAAAACAGTCATCATCCAGAACCACAGGAAGGCTGGCTAAGTGGAAATTCTACAACTAGAAGGAAAGAGAAAAGCACAGTGAGACTCAGAGGAGTTCGGAAGTAAAGTGCAGCGGTATGGAGGTACGCTGAAAGGGCTAGCAACTGAGGGCACGGTTGTCTTTTTCAATCGAGAGGGAAGCACAAGCTCCTGACTGCTCTGAACTCCAGTTCCGGGCGAGTCTCTGGAAACCCAGACTCATATGGGGAGAAACTGGACTGTCTGGCATTGGGAGGAACTCGAGGGTGGCTTTCTCTCAGAGGTGCTTGCAGCAATTACTGAGGGACACTGAGACTTTGGGCCTCTTAGGGCTGGCTGAGGATCAGCCATAGCTGTTTGCTCCACCCTGTTGATTCCCTGAGACCCCACCCACCCAAGCTATGCACAGAGGCTTTTGCATATAAATGGCCTGGCCCTTAGCAATCTAAAATTACCTAACAAACTGCAGTTGGGTCAGAGAGACCCAGAACGTCCAAAAGAAGGCCCAAGGCCCCACAGCAGCTTGCATTGCTTCACAGCTGGGCCTCATCTGGGTAACTCCAAACCTCAAACAAAGAAGAGGAATCTGCAGATTTCTCTGTAGCTCCTGCTAGGTAGCCTCAGGCAGAGGCTAAATTAGCACCTCCTTAGATATCCAAGAGCCAGTGTAGCCAGTGGTCAGAGTGGGACCATCCAGATTACAACTCCTCAGATCCATAAGGAACACACTCAGGGGGCAGACTCAGGTAGCATCAAAGCCCCACTGAAGCAAGTCTTGCCCCATAACGGTGCCTCCAGCAAAAAGTTCTCCCACCATAGACACAGCTGATTCTCACAGCCTAGTGGCCTGGAGGTCAATTCCTTCCACTAATACCAACAACAAGACTGTGCACAAAGCCCACAAGGGGGTGCACCAAGAGTGTTCACCTCAGGTAATTGGGAAGGCTGAGCCATTGGGCCCTCTAGGACACCTAGCACAGAAAGCCACTCTATCAACAAAGGGAAGCAGCCAAAATGTGAAGACAAACAGGTCACAAATGACAGAAATGAAGGAAAGCAAACTACTGGATATAAAGTTCAAAACCACAGTTATAGGGTTTTTCAAGAATTTTCTAGAAACCACAGATAAATTTAGTGAGACCCTCAATAAATCCAGTGAGACCCTCAAGGATATGAAAAAGGACCAACTAGAAATTAAGCATACACTGACTGAAATAAAGAATAAAATACAGAGGAGAAACAAGATGGCGGCATAGGGTAGACACCGTAAAAGCAGCTGTGAACAACTATTTCAGAAAAACCACGAAAAGAACACACGGACACCACTCGCACCCACAGGAAGGCTGGCTGAGTGGAAATCCTACAACTAAAGAAGAGTCTGAGACTCGGAGGAGCGGCGGAAGCAAAGTACAGAGGTACGGAGGCGCGCGCACGGGGCTCGGGGAAGGGCTGGCACCGCGGGACACGGTTCTTTTCCAAAACGGAGAGACCCACAAGTCCCCAGCGGCTCTAAACTCCAGTTCCAGGCGAGTTTCTGAGGACCCAGACACCCGGAGAAGGGGGACTGACTGGCACCGGGAGGAAACCCAAAGCGGGTTTCTCTCAGCGTTGCTTGCAGCAATTACCGTGGGACACAGAGACCTGGTGTCTCTCAGCGCAGGGCTGAGAAGCGCCATAGCTATTTGCTCCGCCCCGCCCTGCAAACTCCCCGAGGCCCCGCCCCTCCCAAGCTGCGTCAGAGCTAGGGCAGAAGCTTAATCAACGCCTCCTTAAAGATACAGGAGCCAGCCTCACCCAGTGGCCAGAGTGGGACTAACCTAAACAAAACAGATCCACAAGGAACACACTCGGGGCAGATGCAGTGAG
>PVJC01003761.1:50378-68182 GCA_004026665.1 Murina feae | reverse complement strand
GGGGGAGGGGGAGGAAAAGAACAGAGGAAGAAAGACATGAAACTTCAAAGTTTTCTTAAAACAAACAAAAAAGGTCAGACCTGTCTCTATTCATATCAGATTTCTGACTGTTCATGTTACTCCCTGTTCTTCCTTGTCCAGGCATCTACTCAATACCATAATTCTTTTCTACTTGTTAGTCTTATCCTCCCCCTCACCTTCTCCTTAATGACTTTCCTCTTAAAAAAACACAAAAGAGCCCTGACCGGTTTGGCTCAGTGGATAGAGCCTCGGCCTGCAGACTGAGAGGTCCCAGGTTCGATTCCAGTCAAGGGCATGTACCTTGGTTGCGGGCACATCCCCAGTGGGGAGTGTGCAGGAGGCAGCTGATTGATGTTTCTCTCTCATCAATGTTTCTAACTCTCTATCCCTCTCCCTTCCTCTCTGTAAAAAATCCATAAAATATATTAAAAAAAAAAAACATAAAAGAAGCAAAAGGTCACCATGTAGCTGTTGTTCTCTGAGTACCATTACGTAGAACCTTTTGCTAAACAGTCATCCCCCAATTAAAAGGAGTGCAATTTTTCACTAATGAGAAAACATGAATGATGCATGTAAGATTTCTTCAGGTAAGTGGCTTTTGCTGTCTTATTTATAATATGCACAAAAGACTTCTCTGTCTTCCAATAACAGGTGAGTCAATGCTACCATCATAAAATGTTGACATATCCACCCACTGCAAAAAGGAAACTGGCTTCAGAACATCTTACAGAAAGCATGAAGCTAATCTTGACAATGGTAACACTTTTACTTAATCGGTATGTTCTTGAAACTCAGGCACAGAACTGCTTTCAGGCCTTTAAAAGAGAAATGTGTTTAGTGGATGTCAGGCTGACACATTAAGGGGCTCTGGAGGGGAAAGAGTGGGAGAAACCCAATCAGTCTGGCATCCTACTGGGTATGAGCCATGTGTTATTATCTTTTATGAATTAATAATTGTGTTGGTGATAGTAACAACATGGGATGGAGAAGTGATGTATTGCTAACAAAAATACATCTAAGAAATTTAGAAAACCATATGGGAAAAATCAAGGAGATATTTCTACTTATCAAGCTCTATTATCTGCATAGAAAGAACATGTACTTTCAACCACAAAGACATTTATTAACTTAAAAATATTTTATTAGAGATTTCTTTTTCTATAACTTGTTATCCCAAAGTAAAAAACTCCCTGGTCATCACCTAATAACTGAGGTGTTTTTCTATTTGGCCCTTAATTAATCCACACCAGCTGCCACCCACTCATGAATCAGAAGGTTAAAGGACTACATCATTCATTAGTAGTAAAACCTAGAGAACACTACATGTTAGATTACTGTGGCTTTAGCCAGACTTGTTTCTATATTATTTCTATACTAGAGGCCTGGTGCATGAAAATCATGCACTGGGGGAGGTAGGGAGGAGGTGGGATTCCTCAGCCCAGTCTGCACCCTCTCGCAGTCCAGGACACCTTGGGGGATGTTTTCCAGCTGGCTTAGGTCCACTCCCCCCAAGGAGCGGGCAGTTGGACATCCCTCTAACTATCTGGGATCCCTCGCTCCTTACTGCCTGTCTGCTTGTTCCTTATCTCTCAGCTAGCTACTCCTTAGCGCTGCCATGGAGGTGGGAGAGGCTCCTACCACAGCCACTGCACTTGCCAGTCATGAGCCTGGCTTCTGGCTGAGCAGTGCTCCCTCTGTGAGAGTGCACTGACCACCAGGTGGCAGCTCCTGCATTGAGTGTCTGCCCCCTGGTGGTCAGTGGGCATCATACCTACTGGCCTGTTGGCAGAATGGCGGGTCACTTAGCCTTTTATATATATAGACTAGAGGCCTGGTGCACAAAAATTTGTGCACTGGGGGGGGGGGGTGCTCAGCCTGGCCTGTGCCCTCTCACAGTCTGAGACCCATCGGGGGATGTTCACCTGCTGGTGTGCCTGGCCAGCCTGGGTGAGGGGCTGATGGCCATTTCAGGCTGTCCACAGCCCCTTCAGGGTTCGGGTCCCTACTTGGGTGCCTGGCTGGAAGCAGGTATCTGGGATTTATTCAACTTCTATAATTGAAACTTTGTTGCCTTGGTCCCCAACTTGAAGCCTGGCAGGTATTTGGGATTTGTTTATATTCTATAATTGAAACTTTGTAGCCTTGAGTAGAGCTCAGGGCCCAGCTTCCTCCAATACCCGGGGAAACTCCAGCTCCGTGGCCACCGCCATCTTAGTTGAGTTAATTTGCTATTTGCTCCTGATTGGCTGGTGGGCGTGGCCTGTGGGTGTAATGGAGGGTCAATTTACATATTACTCTTTTATTATATTAGATTCCTAAAGGAGGTGCTATTGAGTTCGACAAACTGTTTTCACTATATGAACGGAGAGGCATTTCCTCAACCCATTTCTTTTTTTAATGTGCTAAACTTTAAAATTTGATGTTTTTTGAAAGAGTAATCTCTTGTGAGGCTCTGGGGCCAGCCTACCTGCCTTGAACCCTGTTGTTGCCACTTGTTGGTTGTGCAATCTTACACAAGTTAGGTAAGGAGCCTTTTGTGAAGCACTGACAATACCAATACCTATCTTATGTGCTGAAGACTTAATGAGTTAATAACACATATAAAGCATTTGGAACAATGTCTGGAACACAATAAGTTAGCTACTGCTATCGTATTATTTTATTATATTTCCAAGGTAAGTGTATATACAGTTTGAAGAGAAAAAAACCCCAGATACTTATTGAGAACGAATTCAATAACTAGAAAAATATATGTGGCCCAACTGACGTGACTCAGTGGTTGAGCAACAACCTATGAACCAGGAGGTCAAAGTTTGATTCCCGGTCAGGGCACATGCCCAGCTGTGGGCTTGATCCCCAGTGTGGGGGATGCAGGAGGCAGCCAATTGATGATTCTATCTTATCCCTGATGTTTCTATCTCCCTCTCCCTTCTTCTCTCTGAAATCAATAAAAATATATACATATTTAAAAGCTATACCATCCTTTTTTAAAAGATATTTTTTATTGATTTTAGAGAGGGAGAAAGAAGGAGAGATAAAAACATCAATGATGAGAATCATTGATTGGCTGCCTCCTGCATGCCCCACAGTGGGGATCAAGCCTGCAACCCGGTATGTATCCTGATTGGTAATTGAACCATGACCTCCTGGTTCATAGGTTGATGGTCAACCACTGAGCCACGCTGTCTGGGCTAAAAAAATATTAAAATATCTACCTAGAAACATACAAGTCTTGTAGAGAACTTCCTAAATGATACTTTAAAAAAATGTTTACTTTACCAGTTTAAGCTGATTGAGGGTAAGGACCTTTAGCTATAAACACTCAGTGCCATGCACAGAGGCTTACCATTGTTGAATGAATAACGTATTTCAACATTTTCTTTTGTTTAACATTTTAAAAATCATCTAACCTACCAAATGGGGAGATGTATTTGAAATAAAGTGACAACATTCTCAATATTACCTATAGCCCAAGCAGTTTTCTACCTCCAAAGCAGGTCTAATATAGACTGTCACACTTTTGTAAGATGTCTTCCATGGCCCTCCCAACAGACACCCCGATCTCCAGAGCACAGGCCTGGCAGCTGAGGCTGACCATGCCCTAGAGGGACTTCATATTTCCCGACGACTGCAGACAGATCTTTGCCACCCAGTGGGCTGCCACTATTGGACCCTGACTGATAATGTTGTCAGTACAGAAGATTGGACACCAATTGATACAGCTGTCAATATATAAGCCTGGTGGCTCCAGGCTTATTATATATTGGCAACTGTTCAGGAATCACTTTTGGTTCTAAATTTTGACCAGATTCGAAGATATTTATTAAAAGGAACATGTTCTGTATCATGATTTTATCCTTAGAGTAACTAAAGTCCTTACATTTTTAAAGCTTATACTTTTCTAAGTCCGCCATTCAGAAGTAGAAGGTGTTAATACTTAACTTAAGGATTTCGGGTTAAGAATAGTTGCCTATAATGGAAAAAAAAATCCCTTAGCACTTTCTGCATATAATTATCATAAAGGCACAAAGAGAATCAATACAGGAAACATACGAATTGACTTAAGAGTGCTCGTGTATACACACATTCGTGTTATTACTGAAGAATAGGGACTTTCATTATTTCAAGTGGAAAATGCTATCTGTTAATACAGAACTACCTCAGCAGCAGCAACACAACTTAGAAAATTGTATTCTGCAAAGCAGTGTTTGTATCTTGGCACTGCACAGACCAAGGTTCAAATACCAGGAGTAGCACTTCTGAGCTGTGTGCCTTTGGCCAAATTACATACCGTATTTTCCGGTGCATAAGACAACCCCCAACTTCTGAGAAGATTTCCCTGGATTAAAAAGTCCAGACGGGACCATATGCGGCACAAAAAGGAGCCCACCGGAGACACTTCCAGTCTCCGTCCGGCTCCATTGACGACCCCCAACTTTTGAGATTTTCCTGGATTAAAAAGTCGTCTTACACGCTGGAAAATACGGTAATCTTGGAGTTTGTTTCCTTATCCTGTCTTGCGATGATGATTGTAAAGTAGGATATATTTACCTTACAGAGTTACTCTCAATTCTAAACATAATAAACAAACACCACCGTGATTAATTTTTCCTTCTGTTTCCTCATTTTATAGCTAAGACCCTATTGAGACACAGAAATAAGTTGTTTACTGAGAGTGTTTAAAAGACTCTTGATTTAAGTATTCAAGCTAGGGAGACAAAATAGCCCTAAAATGCTAGGAGCTCTATTGAGAAGGATGGTAATTTACTAAGTACCATTCTATAACTAACTTCCTGATAAATGCCATTCCCTACCAGACTGCTGGTGAGCCCACTGATGAAAACGTGCAGAATAAGTGCAATTTATGTGATAAAAAGTAACATCTTAGATTTATGTAATACTTTATGCTTGATCAACTGCTATGTCTAATGTCATTAATTTGATCACAACAACTGCATATTTTAAGACCTACTGTTTAGTGATAGGAGTAATAAAAAATTTCATAAACTAAAAAATATCAGGAAAAAAATAAATTATTTTAGCTCTGGCTGGGTGGCTCAGTTGGTTGGAGTGTTATCCTGTGCCCCAAAAGGTGCAGGTTCGACTCCTGGTCAGAACACATACCTAGGTTGCAGGTTTGATCCCTGGTTGGGGCACATACAAAAGGCAACCGACCGATGTTTCTTTCTCACACTGATGTTTCTCCCTCTCTCAAAGCAATTAAGACTTATCCTTGGGTGAGAATTAGAAAAATTGTTTAAGATATGGAAAAAGGGAAATCAAAACTAATTAATAAATTTGCTAAGTTCTCAACTTTTAATAAAAGTCCAAGTGTCCCTTAACTGTACCTATCACAGATAGCAGAGGTTAAATTAGAATTTTTAAAAAATAGTCACTTTGCTAGAAAGAAAAAGGCTGCTAGGATTTGTTGCAGATGTAAGTAAATGATAAAAATATAAAAGTAAACGCTATATGATAAACAAAAGATGGCCACTATTTGAGGCCAGTAAGTTTTCAAAAAAAACTTCTTTATTCCTTATAACGTCAATTAAATGTTTTCAATTTTACAAATATAGACCATACCTTCCCTCCAACTCCGCTTGTCCTCATCTCTTGCAATCAATGGAGACAGTAGAAAAGGAATCCACAAAACCATTTTTAAAAATTTCATTGGAAGACCACTGTTTTTGCCATTTATAAAGTTTCAATGTCTTCTAAAACACACCGCAGGCTGTGCATATTGTGTGGCCTGGACAGCTGCATCCCGGCTGCTACGTTACCGACGGCACACACCCTCGCGTTCCTAACCCTCCGCAGCACGGACACGCCGACCCTCTCCACCCTCCCCATCCTTAAAGCCACCTGACCTAGTGCAGCGTCAGCACAGCTCACGCTTTCATGAGCAAAAGCCTGCGGCTAGCTCCTGACGGCTGTTCTGACCAACTTCGCATACTGTGGTCAGACTAGTCTCAAAGAGATTCTGCACTCGTACTTCTTTCTGCAAAGACCAACAAGTGTTCCCCATTGATAACGTCACATTTATCAATTCTTATCTGCCACACACTGGTTCTTTCATTTAGTCACTTCACTGGAGGCAAAGTTCATCGCAATGCAATGTGCAACAAGGACAAATTTTCCATGAAAACCAAGATTTTTATTTCAAAATATATTTTTATCTATTTTTAGAAAGGAAGGGGAGAGATAGAGACATCAAAGATGAGAGAATCTATGACTGGTGACTCCTGCACACCCCACTTTGGGGATCAAGCCTGCAACCTGGGCATGTGCCCTGACTGGGAATCGAATGATGGCCTCCTGGTTCATAGGTCAATGCTCAACCACCGAGCAATGCCAGCCAGGCTGTGAACACTAAGATTTAAATGCCATTTAATGTATTTTATTGATTTTTTACAGAGAAGAAGGGAGGATAGAGAGGTAGAAACATTGATGAGAGAGAAACATTGATCAGCTGCTCCCTACACCCCTCCCCCCACTGGGGATGGGCTCGCAACCAAGGCACATGTCCTTGACCGGAATCGAACCTGGGACCCTTCAGTCTGCAGGCTGACACTCTATCCACTGAGCCAAATTGGTCAGGGCTTAAATGCCATTTTAATTTTTCTCCCATACTCCAAGTACAATATATTAACTTACAGCACCACCTACCTTTCAATAAAAGGCTAGGAAATTAGGTTTACTTTTAGTATTAATGCCCAAATGGCTGGCCTATACAAAGTAGAATGTAATTAGGCTCAAAATGCAAAGAAGAAAAAAGTATCTAAAAACACAAGTTCCATATGGCACTATATACCAAATACGTATGCCAGTACACATACATTTCCTAGTAATGTTCCAAACCCAGGAGTCTGGCCAGCAACATACTAACTTCAAACTGACACAAAACAGCCAGTGCACATAGTGTGCCTGTGAAAGTTAACTAGAGTTGCAGTCAGGGAGATGAGGGCTGCTTTGACATGAATCTAATATTCACTGATATTTTCCTGCCCAAGTGGAAACCGGAAGGTGTGGTTTTCCTTAGAAGTCTTCCCAACATTTTAGTCATGTTCCCTGTTTAAATGAGACAAAGGATGACGAGGGATAAAATCTCTCTTTTCTATTCTCTTGCAGTGATGCCTATCAGCACCAAAATCTATATGAAATGTGGAAGAGGATGCTCAGGCAGCACTCTCTACATGATCCAAACCAACTATCACAGTCCTTTCTTAAAGCAGTGTGATTCTTTGACTGCACACTGAAATGGGAATCTTCTTTCTGCAGAAATGACAATTTCCTTACACAAACCTAAGCAGTACAGAAATACTAGTCAGCATAAATAAGCATTTGTACCAACAGCTGAGAAGTCAGTCAAACCATGAGAAGCAACTGATTACATGAGAAGCTTGGTTGTGATGTTCATGAATGGAACTGCATTTCTCTTGTGCAGTTCACAACCACCCTGAAGGCAGACTGGGCTGAGGATCACCACCCATGTCCCTCACAGGGAACAGATGCATTGAGGTTTATGCACCTCAGCCCATGGAGAACAGTGCGCAGGCCAAGGGCATTTATGGCAGTCCAGTGCTCTATCCCTTAGATGTGAAAATTAGGGGAAAAAACGACAATCTCAGTTAAAACTGACTAAAAAGACTTCAACATATAGAAGTTAGTTTAAAAGTAGCACTTGGCCACAACTTTCAGGAGTAACTGGATTAAGCATTTTCTTAACATCGGACGGGGCTCTAACTGTTCTGGAAGGCTCTTCTTTTAGAGCGTGAGCAGCTCAGCATGTCACACAGCACAACTGTTCTCAGTCCTTCTTCAGGGGTTCACAGCAGCAGACACCACCAGGACCCTTTCTGTGACTGGACAAGCAAATTACCATCCCATTTGGGTGGAACTACCTTGCCAGTTAGAGTTGGTAAAAGAAATAAACTCTTCTATCATCAATGGAGTAACAAGGATGGTTCTCACCTGCTTCATAAGCCTTCTTCTCTACCCTCTTTGCATTCCAAATCCATTATTTTCCTAATGCGTTAGTTTTCAATGCTTCCTTTCTTCCTGCAGAGTCCCTTTGAGCTGTCCCAGCACTAAACTTCTGTGTCCTAACAAGTAGAATACAGTAGACATTTTTACATTTTCTCACATCGTACTGCACGATACAAACCTGATTAAAGTGCACTAAGAAACATTTTGTGTTCAAATCAACACTAATATGAAATGTTTGGTTAGGAAACAACATAATTTATTTTAATATACTCCAATTTAGTATGAAGGTGAGCAGTTATTTCTGAGGTTTAGATATTTAAACTAGTTTACCATTGAAACAAACTGATTTTTGTGGATCTTCCTTTCTTCATTTTTGATTTTTTAATTCTTCCTTTTAAAAAGTTCACAGTGTCACAGGAGTAAAAAACAAGACTGGTAGAAAGCACTCTAATACATATGGCTTTATATACATAAAAAATTCAATGTTGCCACAACCCCTAATACAATGTGATCTGTATTTACTTACTACTATCCAGAATAAAAGTCTGTACATATTAATTGTTCAAGTATATCTAGAGCAGCGCTTGTCAAAGTGAGGTCCCACTGCTAACTTCATGGGTGTTTCTTTGAAGACGACATCCAATGTCAATACAATTAAATATAATTGTAACAACTTCTTGAATATGCTCTAAAGAGCCAAGCGTTAATTTACATTTAGTTTACACCCCCTTGTACAGCACCAAGGTTAAAAATGGATCTAGCTAAATGTTCTCTTTCTTTTATTAGTTACAGTTTGTTATTTATTTCTACAACATTAAGCCCACAATGAACTCTTGTGAAACTTTTACCTTAAATAAATAAACACTTCATCCACTTGACACTTAAATATCTAATTTTTTCCATATAGTACATGTTTCTGGGTAACAGTTCTATCCTGGAGAACTAGGCAAGTCGGATAGGGTTCTCTAGGTTTGCTTTAAAACTTTCAAGGAACCTGGTGGCTAGCTCGTCATCGACTACTCGGCCGTCACTTGACATGGTAACCCTGATGAGCTGCTGCTGCTGCAGTTTGTCATTCCCCTCTTCATCCTGAGTGAGCTTCAGCACAGACCGGAACCTCCCCACAGCCAGGATGCAGGCCTGAGGAGGGTTGATCACTGCAGTAAACTCATCGATTCCAAACATCCCCAAGTTGGAAATACTAGAGGAAACAAAAAGCTCTGAAGGTGGCACGTCATCAAAGAAGACTTTTCCCAAGCACATTTTCACTTTAAAACTGTCATTCACAGATAAACTGACTGGATACATAGAACATCTCAGACTCTACAGATAAACTAGTCAGATTAGTAAGTGAATTTAGCTAAGTCACTAGATAAAAGGTCAATATAATAATTCATTTTATATTTATATACAAGTTGCTATAATTGGAAAATAAAATTTAAGAACAATACTATCTACACCTGTAAAAGAGTAACATGCAAATTTGTGTAACTCTGCTACGCCCACCAGCCAATCAGAGTGACATGCAAATTAACCCAAACAAAGATGGCGGTTAATTTGCATACACAGGCGAAGAGCGAAGGCTGAAGACTGAATACAGCATAGAAGGAAGCCAAGTGCTGCAGAAGGAAGCCACGGAGACAGTGGAGAAGGGAGGGAGTGAGGCAGCAAGAGATGGGAGGAGACGGGAGGGAGCAAGGCAGCGGAGACGTGAGGGAGCGAGGCAGTGGAGATGGGAGGGAATGAGGCAGCGGAGAAGGGAGCGAAGCCTCGGTGGGCTTCGCTCCCTTCTCTGCTTGGCTCTGGCTCAGGAAGCCCTATTTTTGCAGGAATCTTCCTGCAACGGGCCTCTAGTACACAATAATATCAAAAAATCAAGGAGCCTGGCCAATGTGGCTAAGTGGTTAAGCACTGACACATAAACCAGGAGGTCATGGTTCAACTCCCTCAATTCCTAGTCAAGGCACAGGCTTGGGTTACAGGCTTGATCCCCAGTGTGGGTTGTGCAGGAGGCAGCCAATCAATGATTCTCTCTCATCATTGATGTTTCTATCTCTACCTCCTTCCCCCTTCCTCTCTGATATAAAAAAAATATTAAAATAATTGAGGTTAATAAATCTATTGTATTTATATATATATATTTAAATATCAAAAACGAACTCCAAATGTCACTCTATAAACATCTGAATGAGTTAACTAGTTAACCCTAAAGAGTTTCTATTAGCTTTGATACAAAAATTTGTCTGAAGAATATTTGTTTTTTTTAAATATATTTTATTGATCTTTTACAGAGAGGAAGGGAGAGGGATAGAGTTAGAAACATCGATGAGAGAGAAACATCATCAGCTGCCTCCTGCACAACCCCCACTGGGGATATGCTAGCAACCAAGGTACATGCCCTTGACTGGAATCGAACCTGGGGCCTTTCAGTCTGCAGGCCAATGCTCCATCCACTGAGCCAAATTGGCCAGGGCTGAAGAATATTTTCCACACAATCTGTTATCTAACTACAGAATGTGATATTTAGCTTAAAATTTTAAAAAGTTTCAGGAAATAAACAAAACAGGTGACAGCTGTTTGATGCTGCCGGTCACTGAGAGTTTCAGTGTTACCTGAACGATCCCCCTTGGTACTCTTCAGGTAACAGTTTCCCATCTCTTGCTTTCTTTGACAGAGCCTGAGAAAAATGCAAAACATGTCAAGCAACACCGTATTATGTACAGTTTGGGGTATTTGTCACTTAAAATATGCTTTGCTTTCACTTTATAAGATGTATATGTACTTTTCTCTAAAGTAAATTTTAAAATGAACGAGATAGTATACCATCTAAAGAAGCTAAAGATGTGGATCAAAACTCTAGCACTTTCCTTGAAAAATTGTGCACCACTACACAGGATGTTTCGGTGTTTTCCATTTTGTCTATAAAACTTTTTTCTTATAAGATATTAGAAGAAAACATTCTTGTCAATCTAATATTTTAAATAAACTATGCAATGGCAACAAACCTGCAACCAACATACCAGTTTTCATCTTTCACTTTTTCCTTTTTTATCCATAACACATATGTAATTCCAGAGTTGTTAAAAAAAAACCCGAACTTTATATTTCACTTTCCCATATTAGAAGCATCTTTCTTGTTGCCAAGTCTTTATAAATGATTTTCAAATGTCTATTTCACATTCTAAACACTGCATCTGCCAGAATTTACTTAGTCATTTCCCCTGTGTCATCATTTGGTTCACTGGTTTCTTTTGAATGATTTCATATAAATTCTCAGAAGTGGAATTACTAAGCCCCAGAAAGTGGACATTACTGGTTCTTCATCCTACAGCTGGAGTATTTCCTGGATGAGCTAGTCTAACTGACACCCCACAAAGAATATAAGGATGGAGTAATTTTATATCACTCTTGACAATACTGAGTTCTAAAAACTTAGACAGATGACACCCTGAGAGTGAGCTTAAGGAAAGTCCTTAAATTTCCCTCTACTCGCACTTACAGTTACGGCACTTCCGTTTAACTGTTTGATTTGAAACTACAGATGATTTCCACTTTGAAAAATAAAACATTCTTTAAAAATCTAAAAATAATCTCATCAATGTATTACTGTGACTAAGTGCAATTGAAACAACCACAGATTTATTTCATTTGGATACAGTTACTTATGAAGTTATTTGAAACCAAAATGAAAACTGCAGACAGAGACTTAGTTGTGCAGCCTGTGGAGTATCAGAAGCAGAGAGAACAATCTCAAGACGTGCTTTTCCTGCCTGAAGCAATACAACCAACTGTCCACATGACTTGCACAGACATGTCATGTGGACCTTGAGAGGCACTGCTTTAAAGGCAGATGATTTCCACATGTCCTGACGAGTTATTGCACTAACACAAATAAAAAGCATATTCATTTAAAAAACTAGGCTGCAAGCATGCATAACACATTTCTAAAAAATCTCTGTACACTCTAGACATCAGCAGGATATTCCTATCAGTGAACTCTAAACAATAGAATCTGAGGAGGATTGATGGTTCTAAAAATTCCTAAAGAATTCTCACTGGATTTTCCTGGTAGTGTGAAAATAAGAACTTAAAATCAAAGCTGGTAACAACTGTAAGCAGACAGCTGAAACAATATAATACAAGATGGCCAGCAAACATTTCTAAAATATATCACGTGCCTTATTAATTCATTCAAAAATTGCACTGGTCACTGATGAAGTAAACTTTACCCCTGCCTTTTAAAACTACTATAATTAATGAAGATTTGAGAAAAGTGTGGGATGATCTAAGGTTTGTTACTACATTCCTCTATACAGGAAATACAAACTTGAACCGCCAAAACATGCCTTTAGCAGCACACACTGGCATCCTAGGGCTTACTGAGGGTCAAGAAGCAAATACTTAGCACAGGTGTTCTTCACCTGGGGTCCATGATGCATTTCCAAGGACCTACAAACTCCATGGAAAATTACTCTGACTTTTAAACTGGCCAAATTAACACCACCTCTCAATTACAAAATACAGTTGCATTTTTATCTATAAGAATACACTCTGCAAATCTTTTCAAAGAGGAGTGGAGAAAGGCTTTAAAATGACAATTCTACTAAGGTCACCTTTATTTATATCTAACTCTAAGATTCCAAAGATACATTTTTAAAACCAGATTGCCTTGTATTCATTTATCTATTTTGGGCAAGTAGGTACGTGTACACACACACACACACACACACACACACACACACACACACAGCATCAGCTTCACACACACACACACACACACACACACACACAGCATCAGCTTCCCAAAGAAATCTTATCTTCTACTTTTTAATCACTGTCATAACTTGTTCTACCACTATACACAACTGGTCCTTGGTAAATGAAAAAAAGGATCACTTATCTAAAAGAATCTGAAATCGTCAATGCTGACACTATGATATTTCTGATAAAAAACACAGAAATTATTGGGGCTGTCAAAGCTGACCTACTGACTGTGTTCTTGCTTATTCAATGTAATATTTTTGGTGAAATCAGATTCTTCTACATTAGAGCTACAGAACTGCTTCTATAAGAAAACACAGGAAAAATGAAGTACTTTTGTTTTTAGAACACTAAGCACTTTTAGTGGTCTCAATTCTAAAAAGAAAATGAATAAACTTTTAAGAATAAAGTGATGTTAAGAGTGAGGTCTATTACCACATTTTTAGAAATATAGTTTCAGCTTTAACTATCTAAACTATCATCTTTAAAGTTGAATTCTAGACTTAAAGGAAGTAAATCACTCCTCTACAACTTGAATATAACTGACCCTACTTTATCTGCATGTTACTTCTGAAATTTGGAATGTTAAATGTTCTTAAAATGGGTAGTATCTGCGCCCTGGCCTGGTGGCTCCATTGGTTGGAACGTTGTCCCGTACACCAAAAGGCTGTGGGTTAAATTCCCTCCCAGGGCACATACCTATGTTGCAGGTTCAATCTCCAGCTGGGGCACATAAGGGAGGCAACCAATTGACCTTTCTCTCATATCAATGTCTCTGTCTCTTTGTCCCTCCCTTCCTCCCTCTCCCTAAAATCAATAATTAATGAAGATTTGAGAAGATCTTCAGGTGAGGATTAAAAATAATAATAAGAAAATAAATAAATGGATCATATCTGGATAAAAGCTTAAACTCTATATACACAAATGACAATCACTTGGAAATACACACAGACACAACTGCATATACAAATACAAATAATTGCATATAGATATATGCATATCAATCACAGAGTGACCAGATCATGTCAATGCTTTATCAGGAAGTAAATTCCAACATTTTGAAAGCACAGTATTTAAGGCCTACCTTCACAGAGTCAGCAATTTCCTGTATGCCCTTGGCCGCAGCGTCTTTTATGATTGGTGTAATTAAACCTCTATCTGTTGCCACAGCCACTGAAATATCAATAAAGGGCAGTTGCTTTGGGCCCTCTCCATCCCAGCTTACATTGACATTTGGCATTTGCTAGAAATCAGAAACAGAAATACATGTTACTGAAGCATGATGGCAAGCATGCTTGGGTGGGAATTGCTGTTTAATATTTTAACCCTGCTGACTTGGCTTCTGCCATTATTTGCTTGCTAAATAGAAAAGTAATTTTGATTTTCTGAATTATATAAATCATCCCCTTTGATTGAATACCCTACTGATTGTAATTTGAATAAACCACTGGTTGTGGTCATACTGGTTTTAGAAAACATATTTCTCTGTACTGGAGACTAGGACTGCACAATTACTCTAAATTGCCCCAGTGGTCCCAAGACCCGAAACTATAATTAATCTTTGTAGATAACTAATTGGCTCAATCGAGCTTCTGTAACAAACTGTTTTGCAAACCAGGTTCCTCATTCCAAACCCCAAGATGTAATCAATACCTTTGTGATTTTTGCCTACATAAATCTGGTGTTGGGGCTATGTAACGACTAAGAGATTTGGAGAGCAAAATGCCCCCTCACAGTCCCGGATTTGAAATAAATGTGACTCCTTAATTCGATTTCTTGAGGCATCCTTGTGTGATTTGCAGGGTACATTACAACATTAGTAAAGAAGCAGCTTCAGACCAAGGTGAGTAGAAAAATAAATTATTATGCTCACTGGAAAGTGAATATAGCTAGACAGAAGAAAATAAAAATTTTGTTTAAGAAACGGTTTGGCTCTCTGTGCTAAATACCTTTTATATCGGGGATGAACAATTAAGCATACCATCTTTTCTGAAGCAAGCTTGAGGAAATTCTGATTCTGTACACATTTTGATCCCTTTATATCACGGTTAAAAAAGGCTCCCTATGTTAAAGCTTGTGGATGAAAGGGGCCACATGCTAACCTGACAGGCTCAGGGAAGGCCTGCATAGCAGTCTGGCGAACTCAGAGACCTAAAGTAATCACCAAGAATGGTCTGAAATCAAACTTTAACTAAAAGCAGTTAGGGTGGGTAGTCACATTCACCTTAACTGAGCCTGTCTATCTTTTTGCATCTATAATAACATACCATTTGAAATATCTAGGTAACTTATAACTTCCCTTTTTCCGGACCCCTTGGGGCACAACCTACTGTGTTGGTCACCAGGACAGAGACCACAAATTCCTTCATCATCATGTTAATTGTTCTTGCACCCACCTAAGAATGTGTCCATCATTTTACTTTTATCCAATCCTCCACCCCTTTGCTTTCTCGTGCCTCTCTAGTCTATCACCAATGGATTTCATGTAACCCACTTACATTCCTTTCCTTTGATTGCAAAGTATAAATATAGATGTAACCCACCAATATCCAGAGCATTATCTCAATTCCTTGAGGTTCTGCTTCCCAGATGTCGATAGTTTGGCTCAAATAAACTCACAAAAATTCTTTACATATTTCAATTTTTTTTATGTTAACAACCTGATTGCTATAAAGTATTTAATGTTTGTTGTACTTCCTGCTCCAACATTTGACCAACGTGACCTTGAGAAGGTAGACAGGCAAGAGGGTGGTGACATTCACCCACTCACTCCTGAAGCACGAAGGAAGCCTGATTTTCTAGCACAGCCCTGGGAGGTACCAGCAGGCCATTCATAAATGACTTCCTTATTTAAGAGAGATTTTCTAGCTTCATAAACATATGATATGTTCTACATATGAGCACGTCTATATTTAATACGCATACAATACATTGAGGCTGAAAAACCAGATGAAGTGGTTAAACACTTGGAAACAAAGTGAATTGATATGTTGTCCAGTATCAAAGCAGGAAATGATGCTGAAAAATAGACATAAAAAACAAATATCTCCTCTCAAAAATTCTTTGCTTTCTACAGAATAAGATACCTCTCTTCTGTAATGTAAACATAGCCATCCACAACACAATTCCTCCTCCCTACCTAATCTTACTTCTGACCACTTCCCTAAGATGAATTTCCCAGGTCCCTCAGGCTCGGCTTTGCCATGCTGAGCTTATTTCCATCTCCTCACTCTTCACTTCTCCATCTTTTGGGGCTCAGCTCACTCATTCAATAATGCCATTAAGTCAAAATAGACAAGTCCCAACCTCTTAGAAGATATAAATTTTTTTAGAGATAATGGTAAAATAAAAGAGATAAAACCACCCCTCACTTTGCAAATAAATTTAGTTAGGAAGCTATTGTAAACAAAAACCTATGGGACATCAGTTGTACTCAAAGAAAAATTTATAAACCTAAATAATCTTACTAATAAAAGATAATTATAATTATAATGAATTACACATTCAAGTTTTCTAAGGAAATATCTCTTATGAAAATAAATCTGAGGACGTGAAGGAATACATAATAATAAAAAGGGAATGACTGTAAGTATGTCAAAGCGCGACAGAGTTCAGAAACCCCCCAGGTACTGACATTAACATAATTATAAGCAAATTTAAGTGACTCTAGGCTAATAAGTTTGGGAATTTAGATGAAATAAATTGACTTTCTGAGAATATATACGCTTCTAAGACTGATTCAAGAAAAAGCTGAAAATTAAACAGCTCAATAATTATGGGGGGGGAACGAGAAAGTTAGCAATGCTCCCGCTTCAAAACAGAACTCAGATATGTTTGCTAAATTCTATAAAACGTCAAGAAATAAAAAGCTTCACAATATTAAAAGAATCACAGAGAAAGGGAAGGAAAAAAAACACCCAAATCCATTCTGATGAATCCATTTACTTAAAAGAAAAAGCCTGAAAAAGCTAGCACAAAATTTAAATTATAATTACAATGGCTCCTGATACAAAATTATTAAAAGAAATTGACAAACAGCTAATGACCACTCATGGAGGGCAAGAATAACTCATACTTAGAAAATCATTAATAACTCAAAATATTATTTGGTCAAAGATATGAACATTTCATCATGAACAGCTGAACAGGCATGCCTATACATTCTCAATTATTTAACTGTTCAAGAAGCAAAAATACATTCTTTGTAAATGTTCTTTCAATGTAGCACTTACTAAGCAGCCTCATTCCACAAAGAAGGCATGATGGGCAATGGTGCTAAGCAGCTAGTCAGGCAGCCTGGGTTTCAAATTTACATCTCTAGTTAGACCACCTCCCTTCTTACCACTCCACCGGAACACTGGTAGGCTTCTGAAACTTAATACACATGGTCCAAACACCAACTCCTGCTGCAAACCAACTCCTCTCCCATTTTCCCAATCTTAGTACATGGGAAACTCCATGCCTGTGTGGAATAATCTAGCCCATACCTACTTGGCTCCCTCCCTGTCTTCTTGCAGGTTTTGTCTCATTACCACCTTGCTAGAGAGGCTTTGCATTTGAAAACAAGTTATTTTGTTCCTGAACTTGCTTTCTTTTTCACCTGAGCACTCTCACTATCTGATATTTAGCATTTGCTTGTCTCTTCCAACCAGAACGTAAGCCCCATGAGAACAGAAAATATGTAGACTTTTGTTCATGACCATATTTCTAAGGCCTGGCATGTATTTAGCACAAGACGGGGAGGGGGGGTGTTAATTAGTATTTGTTGAATAAATGGTCATTATTCTGCTATAATTAATTAGTTGTAAGCTCTTTTGATTCTGTTTCTTCATCTGTAAAACTGAGTAAGATTAAATGATAGAATGTTTAGCAATAAAATTATAGTGCTTGTGACTTAAAAATAAGAGTTCTATCCTATCTAATAAAAGGGCAATATGCAAATAAACTATCACTCTGTCACAAAGATGGTGGCGCCCAGTCCTCTCAGCCCCGTCCATCCCCAGTGGGGGGGGGGGGGGGGGGGGGGGGGGGGGGGG
>PVJC01003761.1:0-50278 GCA_004026665.1 Murina feae | reverse complement strand
AATTGGTGCGGGTCCCTCCTGGCTCCCGAGAAAGCAGCATGGCTCCCTCCTGGCTCCCATGGGTGCCACAGGTTGCTTCCACCTTCCGCAGAAGCCGCATGGCTTCCGTGGAAGCAGTGTGGCTCCTGGCGGTGCACTGCAGTTCCCATCAGCTCCCGTGGAAGCAGTGGGCGGCCTACTGCGCACGATATTGCGCCATGGGCTACTAGTTACTATATATAATCTTAATTTGCTCCATCTCCTAACATCCTTATTTAGTTTATGGCATGAAATTTCTCCTTGTTTATCTATAAAAGTCCAAAGATGTGAGATTACTTCAGAAGTCAAAATTATTGGGATTTGCTACTTACTTTAAGCGTAACAGCTGCTGCCTTGATGATAAAATCATTTACTGACACTTTAATGTCATCTGAAAGAAAAACAAGCATATTAAAATTAATGTTCATAATAAACTTTAACATTGACCATTAGGATTTCAAACTTGTAAATTACTACACTGACAAGCAATGGTAAAAAACATGACAGGTTTTGTTTGCTTATTCAATAAGATTCCACTGATAAGAAAAACTTGTATTATATGAGGTCCTGAATAAAGAGTATTAACCATGAAAATTTTATTTCTGGGCCTTGATTATAATTCTTTTAAATTGCTCAGATATGATACACAAGAACTTGCAGAAAGGAAATCAACTCCTATGTCTTTGAAGAGACAAATGGTCTCTCTATGATGGACTAGCACATAAACAGGATGATTTTTTTCTCATTCTTTTCAAATGTCCTCTTTCTGCATATGCTTTAAAATATATCGACTGTATTACAACTGTGGTACCCAGAGTCACTTTATAAAATAAATATATACCTGGGGGATATTCAAAATTTTTCACTAATGGGGTGTACAATAAAAATTTTAGACCACTGCATTAGATAAGATCTGCTTTTTAACTTAACAAAACAGGATACAGCAAATGCCAAAGATGAGACAATGTTGGTGTAGGTCCTAGTGTAATAAGTAAAATGAGGTTTTCTGTCCAGTCTATGGTGAGTCTATTTGAATTTCCTTTCAGTACACATGATGATTTTAAGATAAAGCTGAGGTCCTCTCCCTCCTCACAGAGCTGTTATAACTAAAGCATGTGATTTATACTCTTGCTTTTCCCAATGGATATGGAAGTGTTGGAAAATGTAAACTACACTTGATTCTTTATTGTAAGAGCTTCTAGAAGATCAAGATCTAGTCAATGATATGTGACAGGAATCACAAATCCTGTTATTATAGTATCATGGAATTTTGTGTGAACAAGACCTCATTCTAAAGGCATGCTGAAGATTTCAGAAAGAGAGCAGATGAATTATCATAAACATAAATACTGCTAAACTGTCATGGTAACTGTCAGCTGCTCATTTAATTCATAGCTCTCCTAATTCAGATTTCCAGAAACATACAACTTTTCTGTTTCTTTAAAATCCTTTTAGGAATAGAAATAAAAATGGATTTCCAATACTTACAGGTCAGAATTTCCTCATGTACATAAGTGTAAAAATTCTTAGCAAAATTTTAGAAAATGGAATCAAGCAAGCATGAAAAAATTAATGATTAAATGAGTTTTATTCACTCATTACAAGTAATCACTCATATAAACAAGGTCGATTCAACATTTGGAAATCAATAAAATTTACCATATTAATAGGCAAGAAAAGGAAATGTTATCTCAAAGATGCACAAAAAGCATTTGACAAAATTCAACCTTCACCCAAATGTGAATTTCAGTCTGAAAAAGGAAATCTATAAAAACCTATAGCTAATATTGAAGACTGAATACTTTCTCTCAAGATCAAGAATGAGGTGAAAATGTCTGCTTTTACTACTTATATTCCTCATGTGACAGAGGTCCTCAACAGTGCAATAAGGCAAGAAAATGAAATAAGAGCCATACAAATTGAGAATAAATGATACATTAGCTTATGTTAAAAATTCTTACATCTCAGCAACCTTAGCTTTAACTGATTTTTGGGAGAAAGATTACAAATTTACTAACTTAAAATGCACTTTGAAGAAGATATAAAAAAATTAAAACCTGAATCAAGAAAAGTGATACATAAGACATATTTATAATCTAAAACCAGTTTTGAATTTTATATTTTCTATAATGCTAAGGACAGCTTTATTTGGGTATCATATTAAAAAGTATGATTTACACAATACTATGGAATCAATTTATTTCTTAAGAAATAAACCAATTGTTTAGCACTAATATGTCCCAAGATGATGAAATTGAAATAAAAAGCTACACAATGTGCATTTTATAAAGGATTTTATGATAGTTAGCATGTGTACTGCATTAAGTATATTCAACTTTACTAACCTTTGACCAGTTTTTGTCTAACTTTTAAAACAGCTCCAACGTCACAATCAGCAGTAGCATATGCATGAGGTACAGTACTTTTAGATTCAGTTAGCCTTTTGGCAATAACTCTTCGAATATTGCTAGCTGGGATTTCAGTGAATGTGCCCTGCAAAGGAATAGAAATTTGTCCTTTAAACCATGAAAAATGAGAGGGGAAAAATAAATTTCGTAACAGAAATCAAGTCTCAGTTACTTATGATAATAATTAAAGATTAATATAGAAAAAGACTATTAAAAATTCTTAGTGTCCTAGCCAGTGTGGCTCAGTTGGTGAGAATGTCTTCCTGTATACCAAAAGGTGGCAGACTAAATGCCTGGTCAGGGTGTGTACAGGAGGCAATCCATCAATGTTTCTCTCACATCGAAGTGTCTCTGTCTCTGTCTCTCTCTCTTCCTTTCTCTTTCTGAGATTTAAAAAAAAAAAATCTTAGTATAAGGAAAAATGTAAGAAACCCGAGGGCTGTAAAACTGTAGAAAAAACTTTGTAGTATATGAGTGTAGAAGAAAGTGGAAAAATTCAAGTTTCAGTTATGAATGAAAGTTATGTTACTATGTTTGAGGTGATTTTAAAATATCTAACAAATCATGAATAATTCCTCATGGATGTGTGTATGCACATGTATAAACACCCCCCCCCCCAGAGGTACCACCTATAAGCAATTTTTGTTATAAACATCAACTATATGTATAAAAGGCTAATATGCAAAGTGTCCTTTCGGGAGTTTGATTGCTCGCTATCACATGTGCTGACCACCAGGGGGTGGTGGAATAAAGAAAGGCCCCAGCCAGCAGCTGGCATCCAGGGAAGGGAAGCCCTAGCTGGCAGACAGAAGGCCCTGATCAGCCCTGATTGTTGGCACGAATTTTGTGTACTGAGTCTCTAGTTTCTTAACATGTTATGTGCCATGCTAGTCACCAGTGACTGACACTATACTTTCCGTCCAGACCGGTCAGTCACTGGTGCAGCCAGCATATCGGTAGAAATCAGATATCGTGGGCTAAATGGAAAGGAAGACAAAACAGGCGTGGTGCTTAATGTGTTAACAATACTCAAAGCAGCCAATAAATCAATAAAACTAAAAGCAATTTTTATTTATAAAAATGGCATAAAGTAGCCCTAGTTGGTTTGGCTCAGTAGATAGCACATAAACCTGTGGACTAAAGGGTCCCAGATTCAATTCCAGCCAAGAACACATGCCTGGGTTACCGACTTGATCTCCAGAAGGGGGAGTGCAGGAGGCAGCCAATCAATGATTCTCTCTCACATTGATGTTTCTATCTCTCTTTCCCTCTCTCTCTCCCTTCCTCTCTGAAATCAATAAAAATATATTTAAAAAATGGCATAAAGTAGAAAAAGATAATCCAACATACATCTATCAAATTATTTGTATTTCAATTTATTTTTTAGAAAATCACATGAATACCTTATATCCTAGAAATTCAAAATATGGAGTATGAATGAGTAATGAAATCTTCCTGTAACTTTATTGTAACCTTTCAATTCTGTTCCTTGAACTTCTAACAAAAGCATGAGACCTTAAATTACATCTAATTCCTGCCTTGTCCTTTACATCATCCTGGGATTAGATTACAATCACTTCAGGATAATACCGAAGTAGAAAGTACAGCTGATTTCCTTTTTGATAAATGCTCTCTTACAGAATTGAACATTTTAGGTTAACAAAGTACTTGATCAAACAGAATACAGACAGTCCTCAGTTACACTGGACTCAACATACGTTGTTTTGTGGTTACGTCGCCATCTCCCATTTATTTGTAAAAAAAAAGTTCCGTCATTTTGATGTATGTATATATGTGCTTTATGTTTTTGTATTATTTACCACAAGTAAAGGTCAGGAATTGTTATCTTTCTTTTAAATTTGTTTTACTGTTTCACTTCATTACTGCTGTGTATGTGCTCCATGTGAGTGACGTAGGTGCTTAAATAGGTAGATTCTGACTTAATGGCGAAAATCACATTACGTCATGCTGTAGGAACAGATCTCCAATGTAACCCGAAGACCTACGATAAATGCTCCCTATATACTGTAAGAACCTGAAAGTGAGGTTTATCTTTCTAATTTGAATAACTTAGGTTTTAAAGAAATTAAGATTTGATTACACATAAAATTTTTGTATATGTACTCACGTCATTAATGTATAGTAAAAAATCTGTTTCTTATGACACTTATGCTATTTGCAATTCTTCTAAAATATTATATTAAAATATATCTCTCCATCAGAAAAAGTAGCAAATGTCTGTCTATCTGCTTGTTAATATTTTAAGTGCCATTCAATTTTAAATAAGCCTGATTATTGTGCATTTCTTCTGATGGGAGGAAATGACATGAAACCTAGGAAAGCAAGAAAGAGGCAAAATGGAACAATCTGAAAACAAAAAGACTGTTACACTGCATATACCTCAGAGGAAAACGTGATTACTCTAGTCTGTATGTTCGTCATAGTGAGCCTATCAATTTCCTTAGTCAAAATTAAAACATGTCCACAAAAGAGAACTAGTGTCACCTACTAATTATTATAAACAAGACATGAAAAGTATCGGGATTATAGAGCATGTACATTGTAGTCAATTTGAATGGACTCATAATTCTTGTGTTCCTTTTGGAAGTCAGAACTATACAAATAAATTTGGTTTATGATAGGAACTCTGCAAAACAAAGCACTTGGAGAGTTTTGTCTTTATCATTTTTAGCTCCTACTAAAATAGATAGCAAAAAGTACTTGTAAAACATACAGTAATGGTGCTTACTTTCCCACTTAAATCTGAAAAATAAAAATATCCTTAGATGACATTACCGCTATGTTAGGTTGTCCAGGAGTTGACAGCGGTGGGACCATGGGCCGGGGATACGATGATGGGGCTGGGGCCTGTGCAGGCAAAGGTGCAGTGGGAGTTACTGGAGGGGCTGGGGTCGGTCTCGATTCCGTTATCTTGCCCGTCTGTTTCAACTGCACAAGCTTGACAGCATCTCTGGAGATAAGAGGGAATTCGATAACCATGATTAGCAATAAGAACTATACTAAAACCTTTAGAAAAATGGAAGGGAAATATGGAGGGAAGAAGATACAGAAATATATGCATGTCAAGGCTATAATGCAAAAGGAATTATTTGAGCTAGACAAATGAATCTTGTCTACTGATTCATATTATTTGTCCAAGCAGTACAACATTTGTACAGTTTCAAAAAACAAAGTATTAATTAACATACTGGCTATAATTATTTTTAAAAAAGGAAATTAGTCTTTTCTCTCCCCAGAGGGAAGGAGGTATCATCTGGAATATGAGCAATTCATAAATTAAATCACACCCTCATTCTTTATACTTGTGAAATAATTTCCACACTCAGAAATTACAAAGTTTACTATGCCTATGACTTTCATTAGGATACTTACTAAATCACTGTTTAGTGTTAATTATCTTGTTTATGGCCAGAAAATCACACCACTGTTAATTTTGCTCAATAGGCTATCAGCACAACCTAATGTAATAATCCTAACTTACAATATCATTTAGATAAAAAATAGACTAGTAATCAACTTGCCATTGTATTACTGTGTAAAATAAAAGTATGTTTTTTAAAAGATATAGTGAGATTACTAAATATGTCAAGCCTTTGATTCTTTAAATAAGCATATTCTTTAAAACATTACCTCAATTTAAAATTGTTACTGTTACTGCCAATAGAAATGTGGCACATATAACTACAGCAGCCTTATATTAGGTTTATATGCCTATTTGACTAATCTTTGTCTTCCCCACTAGAATAAATTTCAATAAATGAGGTATTGTCTATTCCTAATACACTCTTGAAAGACAAAATTCAAACAAATGGGAAGACATATCAGTGTTCTTGGAAGATCCAACATCATAAAGATGCCAGTTCTTTCTGAGTTAATTTAAAATGTGACATAATCCCAATACAAACACCATGGTTCCTCTGCCAAACCCTGCCAGGGGGCTAGACGAATTGTTTAAAATTCATTTGGAAGAATTAAGAGTGTGGTATTAAAAAAATATATAGACAAAATAGAAAAGAAAATCTAAAAAGAGACCAAACTATATCTGGAAATTACTTTGATCATACAGTGAATAAAATCCAAACAGATAAGAATAAAATTGTTTTTAAAAGCATATTTCCATGTTTTAGAAATTTAAATTTTTAATTTAGAAATTTAAATGCATGTTTATTTCATACAAACGTTAAACAACACAGTTTCACTCTCCTGAACTCTCATTTTCTGCATTTATCACCATTTCCAAGGATCTCACTTAGTTACCAAATTAGAACTGTTCTTCAGTAATGCTGCAATTATTCAGAAAACAACGCTTGCATAGCATACAATTTTACTTAGACAAAAGCAATTAAAAACACAAAGGAACAGTGTACTTTCTTTTAAATCATAACTTGAATAAGCTCTTCTTTAAATACTTTGAGAAAATAATGATCATGACAAGGAATGAAATTGGTTATTTCGAAAAGCACACACATACTCTTTGGTGAAGATCCCCCGAGGGCCAGTGGCTGTGCCCTGGCTGGCATCCAGTTTGTGTTTTTCCAGAATATTACGGGCAGCTGGACTTAAGCGGAGCCTAAGAAGAAAACATGAAGACTAGTGAGATCAATTAACACTCATATTTGGCAAATATATCCTAAAGCCAACAGTTTTTCTGATAATTAAAGACATAAAACAGAGAGCCACAGACAAGTTAATCTGCTCTAATCTGGTTTCTATTACTATCAACACATTTTCACACAAATTTAATTAGTTACTATTTCTAAAGTATTCTTTTAAAAGGAGTAAATATTCACAAGGAGAAAGCTCCTGCTTTTCACGTGGTGCATTGAAATAAACATACTCACTGCAATTTCCCTGGTGAGTGTTCCTTTTTGACAAGCACAGGAGTCGGTGGTCCTGGGGAGGGGCGAGGCACCGAGGCCTGGGAAGCGGCTGCTGGAGGACCCACATCTTTGGGAATTTCAACATGTTTCCAATCTTCTCCTTCTTCAACTAGCAAACCAATGAGTGAACCTAGCCGTATATTTTTAGATCCTTCTTCAACCTGTATTTTAAAAAGAAAATAACTGCAGGGATGGAAAGGCTCATGACCTCCTGAACAAGCTTACTCCTTTGCTGGGTGTTTCTGTGCCAGGTGGAAAGATCAGCTAATTGGAGCAACATCTGCTTCCAGGACAGCCTGCCTCCTCGTCCCACTCACGGCTCTCCTTTCCTTCCTTCCCCCACGAACACCTTCCTTTGCCACTTTCCCCCTCCCAGTTACTAATGCTATTTCCTGAAATAAAGGGAAAATCTAGGATCACCCATCTTTCTGAGAGCCTTTAAATATACAAGACATATCTATGACCATTTTCCTTCTGATTCAATCAGTACAAATCCAAACAAAAAACTGGTTACATATCTCAACTGTCTGTCTTTCTCAGAGTTCTATACAATGGCTTAGGGAATTCTAAGAACTCCTAAGAGATTAATTCCCCCAATAGGTCCTATTTTCTTTACTAAAATTAATGCAATGAAAAATATTTTCAGTAAGCTTAATCTAGAAAAAAAGAACATCCTACTGTATAGATAGAATTGGTTAACAACTTAAGTGTAGTTCCCACCTTTTTCTACATATCTATTTACAAACCTGAGGAATAAAACCGCATGAATTTTTTATAAGTACATCAGAAACATGGTGGTGTCTCAACTAACCAGTAAAGACCCATTTCCACAGACAATGCCAATTAAAAGTGTAAGATTGAAGATAAAGCTTGAGGTAAATATATTTTAAATGTTTCAGTAGCATTAATTTTAAAAATTTCTTATTTACCTATTTTTAAAAAGTCCCTAGAGAACCTTCAAATGACAATATTTGTAAATTCAGTAATAGAAGAAAATGCCATTCCTTTAGTTTTCTATTATTCCCTTTCAATTATAAGTAAGGTTCATTTCAGATGTAATTTAATGAACAACTGAATGACAGGCTGCAGGATATTCACTAACATAGTAATTATAAGTGAAAGCATAATTCCTAGAATGAGGCTGACATTTCTGAGAGATTCTAAGTTTTATGCTGATTAGTATGTGCACTATTCCTAAAAGAATAGGACTTATGTCCTGGGAGTAAGGAAACTTTCTAATTTACTAATTACTGATGGAGAAGAGACAGAACAATGCTTTGATAAGGGAAAATATATATAAGAAATGGGTATTTAAAACTCAGTAAGAACGTTAAAGGAACTGCAAGCTGTGGAAAAATACTAAGAAACACAAGAACTTTTTTTTTTCCAGTTCTTTGTCACATACTAAACAGTTTTACTTCTTTGGACTGCTCATTTGTCCTTGCTACATCAAAAAGGTGAGTTAAGATTATTATTAGGTTATTTTTTGCATCTTCTAAAAATGTCTAATTATTTACTTATAAATTGCTAAGAATTACAAAGTAAAATGAGTAATACTCCTTAAAACTTGATTTTAAAAAAAGCACTAAGTGATATAAAGTCCACTTGATGGTAATTCCTATCAAAACTGAACCAGAAATAGGATCAATATCCAAGTGCAAAGAACATCACTCCAATGCACAGTATTTTTTAATAAATAGGAAGTTGTATTGGAAAGATATCGATAGATTTCTAACATTTTAATCAGACACGATATTAAATCTAAACTGACACCTTATCTGTTTTATTTATGATAAATCATACAAATGGTTCCCATATATACCCTACCAACTGATCCCTTCATAAGTAGGTAATAAGTATTTAGTATCAATTCAACATTTATCACATCTAAAAATCAAATAAAATTTATTTTTAACTACTCACATTTTTTTTCCCCATTAAAAAATGACACCATGATGCATGATACCCAAAAATATACCGGACAAGTGTATGCTACTACACAACCTGGATATATAACAGAAGTTAAAATAATATCTATTAGAGTTCCATTTAAAGTCATTGAAATCACTAAGTGAAGTTAAGATCATTTCTCTGGCTTTCTTTATTCCCTGAGAAATAGAACTTTTCAGAAGTGCGCTAGCTTCTTGTAGACTAGTGTGCTTATGCTGTAGTTGGCAAATGTTTAAAACTGGTGCAGACTCGGTAAAAGAAGAGAAAATAATGCTCTTCCCAAAGTGCTTAGAAACCAAACAAGGTGGCCTTTGTTACTGCTCCCTCTGGGCTAGCACTAGGACGGGCTACCCTCCACCAGAGCATCTGGAGTTCCAGCACACTTCAATCAGCCAGTTCTTTTCCCAGGCACCTGCCTGCTTATTGGGTAAAATTCTCTCCTACTTTTGTGCCACTATTCTCTTAATATGAAGTGTAGGATTTGTATACTTAGCCCTGGTAAAACCACTAATTAATACTGAAATATTGGATCTGAAACCTGTCGTTTAATGTATTAGCCTTCCCTCCCAGTCTTTTAGGGACTTTCTCAGTTTTCATACTGGCTCTGATACTTGCTAGTTAGGTGACCTTAGAAAGTTGTCTCACCATAACTTTCATCATCTGTAACGGAAATAATAATAGTAGCTACTCAGAGTTGTCATGATGAATAAATGTGTTTGATATAAGACACAAAACAGTGCCAGACATCTAATAAACACTACATAATGTAAATATACGAGATGTTATTATTTTTATTATTACTATGGTGATGGTATTTTCAAGTTTTTGATTTTATTATTTTTTAAAATATATTTTTATTGGTTTCAGAGAGGAAGGGAGAGGGACAGAGTGATAGAAACATCAATGATGAGAGAGAATCACTGATCAGCTGTCTCCTACACGCCTCACACTGGGGATCGAGCCCACAACTCGGGCTTGTGCACTTGACTAGAATCGAACTCGGGACCCTTCAGTCTGCAGGCCAACGGTCTATCCTCTGAGCAAAACCTGCTAGGGCAAGTAACTGATTTCTAAAACAAAAAATATACTCAACATAGATCAAGACTGGACTACAGAGGAGTGTCCCTTGGCAGAGGCTGGAAATACAGGCCTTAAGGCCCAGCATTAACAAGGCTGGAAGACCTGAAGAGTAAAGAGCAACATATGGAACAAAAGTGGTAAGGCTTCTGACAAGCTATTTTTTCCACAATACTCAGAGGCTGAATTCTGTCCCAAGCATAAACCCCTAGTCTAGTAAGGGCCTCTTTACCAGAAACATCTCCTCAGGCTGACCTCATCCATGTACCCAAGGATAGAAGGTGAAGTCAAGAGACACAGTAACGTCAGCAGTATTTCCAACAGGGAAACTGTAAGGGGCTCATTCCCTTAAGTTGTAGTAAATACAGTATTTTGATTCTGATATTAAAATATAATCAGCCCTGATCGGTTTGGCTCAGCGGATAAAGTGCAAGGGTCCCAGGTTCGATTCCGGTCAAGGGCATGTACCTTGGTTGCGGGCACATCCCCAGTAGGGAGTGTGCAGGAGGCAGCTGATCGATGTTTCTCTCTCATCAACGTTTCTAACTCTCTATCCCTCTCCCTTACTCTCTGTAAAAAATCAATAAAATATGTTAAAATAGACATATAATCAGTAAGTTAAACAATTATTTAAATATTTTTCTGTTTAAAAGTAGAACATTTCAGAACTGTTGAATACTGAGGAGCATGCACAGTGGTTAGTGGAGATGAGCTAAGTAACCTGACTGGCCTAATTGGTTTGAAAACTTAGTAAAGATTTTCCATGTGAACCATTATACAGCTTTCAATTGTTTTTATTCTTTAACATATACGGATTGACTTATATGCCAACGAACTTGGGTTTAAAAGGAAGATAACTGAGAAACACTGAAGCTGAAAACAAATCAATGACAAGACAAGGTAAACTGCAGAGGGGCAGAAGAGAGCCTCGTCATGTCTCTGGATAATGGTTTGTCTGGCATTCAAGTGCTGGGCTCTGTTCTAGCACAGGATTAACTCACTTAATTCTCCTAATAATCTTCCGAATTTAAGTGCTATCATTATTCCCATTTACAGACGAAGAAACTGAGGCATAACAATGTTAAGTACTCAAGATCACAAGGCTATCAGGTATTGGGCCAGGATTCAAACAGTGTCTGACAGGAGAGGCAGCATTTAAAAAGATCAGGACCGAATTGGTGAACTGCATACACTTATCAAAATAATCATACAGCAACTCAGGACAGTGTTACCATTTTTAAAAACAAGTTTAAAAGAGAAGATATAAAGAGGATTGTGACTGATTTCACTTTTAGTTCTTGGGCAACACAGACTTATTTCCCATTCCAATGTCATTTACCCATTTCAATTGGAAAAAATTAGAACTCAGAATATCTTCCATTTAATAGTTTGCTCTGAGCTTTGAATTGAAAAAAATTTTTTTATAAAAGACCACTGATATAGTATTAGAGTGAGATACAGCTAAGAAACTGAAGACAATCTCTAATAAACTCTAAACATGTCATCCTAATATTCTTTTTATTAATTTATCATTTAAAACACCTGCAGTCCAGTAACGGCTGAATAAGTAAAAGCTTTAAGAACTAATGTGTGTATCATAATTTAAGGTTTTCTGCTCAACATTTTACTAGTGATTAAATAAGTGTTTAACTTTCCCATTAACCAAACTAAATTGGAAATAAATCATAAAATTACCTACACTGACAGTAAATATTCTTTACTAAGATTATTAAGAGCTTTTAAGCTTTTTTTCTGGTGCTAGGTGAAGTGCAATAAATATTGTTTTATATTTAAAATGAAATTTAGATACAAAACTGTAAGAATAAATACAAAGAAAATAATAAAATTGGGGGGATGCAATAAATCTGTGAATAGCAAAATAGGTTATAATATTTAACCCCTTAAAAAATGTAGGAAAGCTTAAAAACTAGAGCTTTATATCATCTCTTGGCTTTAATGAGTTTAATTACCCAATTCTTTGATTCTGAAAGTAAAACCACTTTTATGTATTCCTATAAAAGTAATTTTATTATTTATACTAACACAAGAATTACTCCACAATGAAAATAAAGATGTCACTTGCTTACGTGGGATTGGCTGTTTGGCAATAGAGTGGGGTGAAAGACTAAAAAAAACAACAAAAGAAAACAAAAGAACAAACCAGCAAATACCACCTCATTTTTTCACTATTTCCCCCCATAAAATCGCATATATTGTATATTAATATACTCCCTTTTCTATTAAAAAAGCATGCAAAATAATAAGGCCATAAAGCCTTAAAATATACAATCTTTTCTTTGGCAAGAAAATAGCTATCTGTGCCACTAAAGCTGCTAAAAATCATATCCCCCATTGCTTTCCAGAGTACTAGGGGACCAAATGAAGAGGCACTAATGACTTATGGCATTGTTAGCAATGTGACATGCACTGCTAAGCAGCTAACTGGAAAATGCTGTCAATTCTGGGGGACTTTCATAGCCAGACAATCCAGACAATCTAGGGCCAGGAGCCCAGCTTGCCAAAAGCACACAGGATAAAATGTAGCTGGGTTTATTACATATGGGAATTCAAACAACCTTTTTCGTTTTCAAATCTTTTGCATAATTTAGTCAAATAAACTATTTTTGATATGAATATTTATATTTTGAAAGCCTACAATCTTAGCTGCTACATCATATATCTACTCTAAAGAGTAATATTGAAATTAACCATCTCTCCAGCCTAAGCCACGCCCACCAGCCAATCAGAGTGGCTGTATGCAAATTAACACAGCCAAGATGGAGGCAGCAGCCATGGAGGCAGGTGCAGCACAGGCGGCGGGGCGGGTGGTGGCCATGGGGGGGGCTTGGCCAGCCTGCAAACTGCCATTCCCTCACCCAGACTGGCCAGGCATGCCAGCAGGTGGACATCCCCTGAGGGATCCAGGCTGTGAGAGGGCACAGGCCGGGCTGAGGGACCCCCCCCCGAGTGCACAAAATATTGTGCACTGGGCTCCTAGTTTAATTATAAAGGTAATGAAATTTTAGCCTTCTGTTCAAATTTCCTCCAAGGAAGCATTTCAACAATGTGTTTTACATGGCTGTTAATATTGTAGATGACAAATAAAGGAAGTCTGTCAAATTAGATTATAAAAGATAAAATATAAGCAACTAGAAAACAGGAAAAGGAACAAAAAAGAAACATAAATGAAAACCATGTAAAGATCTACATCTAATTAGAGTATAACATTTCAAAGTGTGGTCTCTGGATAGAATATACAAAAGAAGGTATTACATCCATGCTCAAAGCAGAAGTGAGCTGGAATTTCAGAATTAAAAACACATACAAGGGACTACTGCAAATGGATGTGCAGCTTTGATGTACAAATCAAACTAGAGAGGCATGAATGGATATTTATCGTCTAGTCACAAACAAACATTACACAGACAATGTGCAGAGAGCATGGGATCTAATGGTCACCAAGAGCCGAGTGAGTAATTATAATAATGATGGGAATAACAACATTTTTGGTACTTGGTGGGTGACAGGTCTTGTGATGACTGCATACATCTTCTCTCACTTAATCTCCACTAGTACCTCATGACATAGGTATTATTATCTCCACCTTATTATGAAGAAAAGGCAGAGAAAAGTCGAAGAATTTGCCAATCATTACGTCATGAATAACTGGCACAACTCATTAGCTATCTGAATCAGGCAGCAGTGTGACCCAAGAGCCTGGAATCCTAGTTGCTACACCTACTGTATATTTTAAATTCTGAAAGATAAGAAACAAACATGCACCATTATAGTAACCCTACATAGTCAGGCTTTAAACATTTTAACTTACTTATTTTTCACATAAACATTTTAACTTACTTATTTTTCACATAATATTTCATTTAAAAAATAATATGCTTATTACATAAAATTTAGAAAATATAGCAAAAATGAGGAAGAAAGATCACTTGGTTTCACTCCCCAAGACAAACACACATTTTTATAACATTTTATTATTTTCTATACTTATGTTTTTCCTTGTAGTCCACAAGATTGTAATCAATATTTAAAAACTGTATTTTCCAAAAAAATGTGATTATTTATTAGTATATAATATATAAAGAAATCACATTTGTTTTTAGAAACAAATTTTAATGGCTACATGATGTTTCATAGTTTCTTCTGTTGTTTAAGTAACCGCTCTTATATTGCTAGACATTTTGTTTGAAGGGCTGTCCCAACTTCAGCTTCTAGGGAAACCACTGGAGTATCTAGGATGTAGCTCCATATTTTATTAGTTATAAAGTAGAGACTGCCTAGAGAAGAGCTCTCAAAATGACTGAGACAAGGAGAAAATTCTAGTGTCCTAAATTAAGTTACAGCAGGCCTGAGGGTGGAAGGAAGAAACAGGAGAGGTTACTGCCAGGCAAAACCCACAACAGACTGCTTCCATTCCTGAGTGTGCACTGAAACTGATTTAACTTCAAGGTGACTATTTCTGTGACTATTTAAAGAGAATAGCCAAGTAGCCCACCACCGTGCCTCCGTTTCTTGCTTACACTAGAACTTTCTGGACTGTGACTCACAACCAATCCACAGGCACAAACACTTCTTCCTTAGGGACTATGTATTTAGCTCTGAACTAGCTCTTCTTGACCATCTCCCACCCCTTTATCTACAGCCAATGCAAATTCTTCCAAAACCATGTTTATATTCTTCCCCAAACTGTTTGTCCTTCAACTCCAGGATAGCTGTCACGTTTTCATCCAGCACTGCTGCTGGGGGTTCTCATTTTCTGCCATAGGGCCTGGCTCTTTTTGTGGCTAGCATTTAGCTCAACAAATCCTTTCTTTTAGAAAAGCTTTTAGAAATGTTTTTATTAAACAACTGCATATATTTAAACTAGAGGTCTGGTGCATGAAATTTATGCACAGTTAGGGTCCCTAGGCCTGGCCAGCAATCAGGCTGATCAGGGCTTTCTGGCTGCCAGCCAGGGCTTTCCTTCATTCTGTGTTGCTCCCTGGTGGTCAGTGCATGTCATAGTGAGCGACTGAACTCCTGGTCCAACTCCTGAGGGGACACTTTGTATATTAGCCTTTTATATATATACTAGGGGCCCGGTGCACAAAAATTTGTGCACTCGAGGGGGGGGGTAGGTCCCTCAGCCCAGCCAGTGCCCTCTCGCAGTCTGGGACCCCTCAGGGGATGTCCACCTGTTGGCGTGCCTGGTGAGGGGCTGAGGGCTGTTTTCAGGCTGCCCACAGTCCCTTCAGGGTTTGGGTCTCTACTGGGGTACCTGGGCAGCCTGGGTGAGGAGCTGAGGGCCATTTTCAGGCTGCCCACAGCTCCCATTGACCCAAGGTCCCAGTGAGGCTGGCTGGAATCAGGTTTCTGGGGTTTATTTATCTTCTATAATTGAAACTTTGTTACCTTGAGCCGAGGCCTAGGCAGGTAACAAAGCCTCCTGTTTGTTTTAGCTCCGTGGCTTCTATAATTGAAACACTGTTACTGTGAGCAGAGGCTCAGCCAGCCTAGGCTGGCAGTTGCAACTGAAGCCTGCTGTTTACTCTAGCTCCGTGGCTGCCGGCCTCCATCTTGACTGGGTTAATTTGCATGCAGCCGCTCTGATTGGCTGGTGGGCGTGGCTTAGGTGTCTCAGAGTGGCGGTCAATTTGCACATTACTCTTTGATTAGACTAGAGGCCCGGTGCACAAAATTTATGCACAGATAGGGTCCCTAGGCCTGGCCAGCGATCAGAGCCGATCAGGTTCCCTGCCTCCCCACCTCTCCACCTCCTCTTTCCCTTGCTCCCTTCAGCACCCTGACTGCCACTGGTTGCCCACAATGTTCCATGCCACCCCCTGGTGGTCAGCACATATCACAGCAAGTGATCGAACTCCCCATCTCCTGGTAGAACTCCTGAGGGGACACTTTGCATATTAGCCTTTTATACTATGTATAGACTAGTGCGCCAGTAGCTTGCTGCCACCCTCCAGTAGCTCTATGCCCACTGCTCTGCCCTCTTATATTTCCTCCTGCTTCCCCTCATAGCTTGCTGCCCTGCTCCCTCCTTTAGCTCTCCACTGCCCGCTTGTAGCTAGCTGTTCTACTCTCGTCGTCGTTATGCAGTTGGTTATTACACTTGATGGCGTAATGACCATTTGTATATTACATCTCTATTATACAGGATATAGATTTAGATTTAAAGGATATGACTGGTCTTGCTGGATCCACAAGCATATTTTCCATAAAAATGCTCACGGAACAGAACATATACTATCAACAGAAGACTGTCAATTCAATTATATTCAAGTATGTGAAATATTCTATACACACATTTTTATATAGATATGTATTTTAAATTATAAAAATGTCTAAATTGTGCGAATGAGTAAGAAGAGAACCAGGCCAGCGAGTGTGAATATGAAATCTATGGACAAGACTTCCCAGGACATCTTAAAACAGTCTTGTCTAGAGGAAGGAGTGGAGCAGATGACAGCTTTATACACCTGCAGTCCTGGGCATCCCAGGGAGCAATAAAGATAGGATTTATCATTCTCCTGAGATAAGAGTAAAACATTCCTTCTTTTTTAGTTTACCAACTATGAACTTCGAAACTGCTGTTACTAAGCTTTACCCTATTGTTTTGTCTTCAAATTCCATCTCAAATAGCCTTCTCTCAGCCCAGGCCAGAGTGCTTCTCATTCTCCACTAGAAAACCCACACACCAAGTACTACTATTGAGGATGAAACAGTTCTCTGTGGTCTGATCATCATGGGCTATTATTATACCTTACCACTAAAATATTTTATACATCTGAATTTAAAATGTATTATGCAGCAAATAGAACACTATAAATAAAGAGGTAAAAATAAAAGATAACTTTATTTCAAGGAACGTAACATTTAAGAAATCTTCATCTCTTGTAAACAATCAAAATAAAAACTTACCACTATTTTGGCCAAAATGCCATCATCACTTGCATCTAAGGTAACCACAGCTTTGTCGGTCTCTATTTCACATAAGGCATCTCCCGCACTCACAGCTTCACCTACAAAACAAGACTGGGTTTGTTTTGTTTTTTAAAATATGAATTTTAGTATGTGAGTTGGTGTGTGTATATGTTTGTAAAACATCAATAATAAATACCAAAATATTCAGTGTTTATTTCTAAGCTGTGGAATTACAAGTAATTCTCATCATGTATGAAGAGTGTTTGCGCGCGCGTGTGTGTGTAAGACTATATATGAGTATACAGTGAATAGCAATAAATGCACATCCTCCTCTGAACAAATCAATTCAAGACCCCATATTCCTTCCTTTATAATATACTTTGACTATTCCATGAAGAGAAAAGGTTTACAATTAATAGCACTTCTGGGTTAACACTGTAGGTTGAGTTCAGAAAATCTGTTGGCACTACAGAGCATAAATGAATAAATCATATTAAGCAAAAAGAGAGATAATCAAAGATACAATGTGGTCAAATAAGAAACATTTCTGTGCAACAGAAACAGTAGGGAAACTCAAAAATGTTGGGCAGGACCTGACTGGCTGGTTGCTAGATCTAGAAGTAGATTGGGGGTAAAGTGCAGTAGTTGTTCTTTAGAGTAAATGGAACTAAAAGTGGCCTCATGAAGCCAGGGGACTCAAATCAGACTCTCAACTTAAAGCTAGGACTGGGTCCAGGTTTCTCTACTCACAATAACAGAAGGCTGGTAACAGACAATCATCGCCTGCCAACTAAGACTGTGGCTTTAAGGAGAACCGTAGCTCTAGGAAGGTAGGTGAACAAAAACATTGCCTCAATACCAGGAACAGAGCCAAGCCACCCTCTGGCTCCACTACTACACCTGCTAATATCTCTAATATCAATAACAAAAACCCTGATTGGGGGGTGGAGGAAGGGAAGCATAGTGGGGCAGGTGGGAAGACATTAAAAGACAAAACTTTCCACTCAAAAGTGTTTCTGCAAAACAAAGTTCCAAAACATATGAAGAAATTTAATGCTAAAAAAGAAAAACCATAAAATCAATAATAGCAACAGAAACTCATTTCAGATGCAATTCATTCAGTGAGACCCGCCAAAGATTTTACAGTAAGTATCTTGAGGATGTTCAGAGATATAAAAGAAAAAAAAGACCCATCACAAAAAATAGAAAAAATAATAATGTACAGAAATAAAACAGTATCAGGTAGAATGAAAAAACTAATTAGACATCTTGGAAATGAAAAATATAGTCAGTGAAATAAAAAGAAACAATCAACGGCGTGTGTTCTAGATGAACATAGTGAAGTGAACTGGTCAATTATAGATAGCATTAAGAAACTACCTGGAACTTAACGTAGGCAGACAAGAAGATAAAAAATAGAAAAGAGGCATTAGACATAGTTTGAGGTTGCAATGTTTGTGTAATAGAGTTCCAGGGGAAGAGACTGGAGGGAATAGTGGAGAAGCAATATAATACATGAAAAAATAACTACTGAGAATTTCTCAGAAATGAAGAATATGGCTATCTATGGTGTACAGCCTGGGAGAGGGCACAGGAGCCTTGCAACTTATTGGAAATATTCTATATATTGCTCTAGCTAAATATATGTATATGTAAAAATGAACTGAGCTTATGCTTTCTGGAAAGTAATAACTTGATAAAAGTTTAAACAGAAAAAAAAATATTAGAGTGTATAAAATGAATCCACATTAGATACACTTAGAGAAATTACATACTATCAACAATAAAAACATAATAATAAAAGCTTTCAGAGGAAAAAAATTCAGATTACCTCAATGGGATGCCAGACTGAGAGCACACTTCTCAGCAGCTGCTATAGAGGTCAGAAGACAATGGAGAAATATCTTCAGAAAGCTGAGGAAAAATAACTGTCTAGAATTTTACATGTGGCCAAACCATCATTTAAGAAAGAAGAAAAAGTATTCTTTAGACATATAAAGGCTGAGAAAATTTATCACCTATTGATGAGTTATTACAAACTACAGTTCACCAAGAAGAAAAATGGACACAGAGGCAACCCATGGGCTACAAGAAACAATTAGCAGAGAAGCTGATAAAAATGTTAACTGTTAATCATTTAAAAGGTTATTTGAGTGTTTATAAACGTGTAAAGCTGAAACTCTAAAAAAGAATAAGATGAATAAGGGAATGTTCAGGTGAGCATTAAAGCATGCTAAGAACTTTGATAAAGATAGGAGGAAAAAATATCAAATAATTCTAGACTTTATTGGCAACATTTAATTAAATATGTACCTTAAAAACTTAATAGTGTACAGTAAAAACTGTAAAATAAAGATCTACAGTATTCAAAAAGCTGAGGAAACACAGAAAATAATAAAAACGAATATCTAACTGAAGGCAGACACATGACAAGAAAAACAGTAAAGAATAAAAACAAAAAGGTAGAAATAAGTTCAAATGTGTCAGTAATTGTAATAAATATAAATGGATTAAAACCACCTACCAAAAGCAGAGGTTATAAAAATGAATTTAAAAAAATATGGTAAATGTGGCTTATAACAGACCTAAAACAAAACAATAAAAAATAAGGGACAAAAGAAATATGCAACATACAGATACACCTATTAGAAAAAAAAGGGGGGGGGCTTGCTTTTTCTTTGCTATGGCTTTCCACAAATTTATGAGAAGTATCTGGTAATTAAACCCAAAGATTGTTAGCTCCTCTGATTCAAACAGCCAGCCCCTCCTTTCAAATAGCAAGACAAGATAAGCTACTTTCAAGGCTACATTCTAGCAAATACCTCCTCCCTGCTGTTTTTACAACTCAAAGATAATTATGAACTTCCCTTCCCCACTGCACTTCAAACAAGCCTCTTTGAAACACCTCATAACTTTTGCTCTAAGCATATTTTACAGGCTTGGAAAAATACTGATATGACACCTCCCTATGACATCTGAGAGGGCTGCCTCCTGAAGAACAAACAAAACAAACTACAAGCCCCCCTCATATCTACTCAATTCAGGTCCCAAATTCCCCTCCCTCCCTCCCTTCCCTATTGCTTAGCAATAGTCAGGGCTTAAAAAAGGAGACTATCCTTTGTTTGTTTGTTTTTTGCCCTGTACTGATTAACAATGCACTAGCCCTTTCCCCTTTGGGGAAAGTAAAATAAACTCCCTGTCTCTTACTATCTCTTCTCTCAGTTGTATTCTTTCACAGCCCATATCACCAGCCAAAACCCAAACACACACACACACCAAAAACAATTGGTATAACAATATTAATAGGCATACTCAACAGAAGAACATGAAGAAAAATCTAAAATACTATGAAAACAAATATACCCTGAAAGTCCACTGTACAGAAACTACTTCATTGTACACCAAAATTTTCAGAGGTGGTTATAATACCTCTTAGTTAAATAGTTCAGAACCACCAATATATACTGTATTAATGAAATAAACAAATTTATCTGTTAGATAATATTTAGTGAACACCCTAAAAGAAAAGGTGCTTGGTCTGATTCCAAAGAGTTTTTTTTACTGAACAAATATTTATTGAAAACACATTTAGTGCACTGAAGATACAGAATTGAAAGGGGGGGGAGGAGTTAAGATTTCTGGCCTCAAGAAGCTTATTTATTTTTTAGTGAAAAGTTAATTGGAAATTACAGTAAGATTAGGTGAACTCAGGATGCTATGGGTATATTCAGAATGGGCATCTATTTCAATTTTTGGAAGGTGAAGGACATCTAATCTGAGCCTGAAAAGAAGAGGGGGAGACAATGAAGTAAATGGGCAGTAATCCAGGAGGGTCTTCCTAACAGTACCTGAGAAGGGTCAAGATATTAAGATGGTCAGATAAGTAGGAATCAGCTAAAAAAAAGACTGTTCATTACATGTCATACAGAGAAAGCTACAGCAACAGATTATATAATCGATCGTACTTCTTTATAAGACAGATGTTTTAATAGTTAAAATAGATGGAACTTCAAAAGGAAAAACATCACACCTTTATATGTTTCTGCTGTAACCATGGAAAAAAACTGAACCAGGCAACCTAGCAATTAAATACTTCTTCTAGACACCTAGAAAAAGAGAAAATGTTTTATCACTTGAGCTCACCTATTCCATATTCTAAACATCCGTTAAGAACCACCCATAAATTCTACTTCAGTTATAGATCAACCTAAATGATTTTGTTCCTGTTCCTGAATTCTTATAGTTGTAATTTATTTCCAATGAATCAGAAATTGCATTATAAAATGTTATGTTGCGACTATTAATTACTTTTTTAAAAAAAATTAGGTTTCCCTCTATCTACCAGACTATGGGCATCTTCACAGTAGGAACAGGGTACATCTTAAGTATTTTATAGTCTGCCTAATTCCCTAGGCTAGTACCTTACAGATGAGTTTGAGTTTAAAACACTTTTAATTTCACACATCCTCATTTCCTCAGAAGGTATGCATCAAACTGTCGAATTTAAAACATTATATTATTACATAAGAGCACAGCACTCTTATCATGAAACTAAGGTTCTATCTATCAATTAATCAAACATAATGTAAATGCCAAAAGAAAATTCTGAGTCCCAGTAATGAGCCAGGAAGATTCCAAATATACTCAGTGCAGCCTTGATCCACAATTTAGCACTATAATTAGAAAAGCTGCAAGGCAGAGTAGATACAAGGAACTCTTCCAAACAAGTTACATAAATCTGACTCTCAAAAAAGTTTTGAATGTGCAGCTATATTAAAACAAAATCACAGAACTGGAAATGTTAACTCTTCACACACATCTTCAAATAATACTTTGCAACAGCATTCGATGAAAATGTTAGGTGTGTTATTAATAACCGTCAAGAACCAAGACTCATTCCAGCTCCCTCGTCCATACCCTGTTATTTCAAACAGATCATTCAACAAATATTCATGTACAAGACATTATACTAAGCACTGGGTATAAATACAACAGCAAGATATGGTTCTGTCCATAAGTTGATAGTTGAGAGAAGATGAGAAGCTAGGAGAGAGGATCATGGTTGGTGTGAGGTGACAGGTGGCTCCTCAGCTGCCATGTTGATGGCTGACTGGTTGCAGAAAGAGATGGCAGCCTTGCAGTATCCCTGTGCCAACTCTTCGTGGTGCAGACGAGGTGGAGCGGGCCCGGAGCGAGAGTGCGGGCCCCAGGAGGGGCCAGAGCAGAGGCCCGCCCGGGGGCCGCTCCCCAGCACCGAAGCCAGCATCATCATCCTGTTCCTTTGTCCCGATGGGTAGCTGCCAGAGCTGAGGAACAGAGTATAAAGAGGCTTCCCTATTTCTTTAAACTTTCTGGGTAGGAAGTATAGTTCTGATGAAACACAGTTCATAGTGGTGTTTGTTATTAATGAAACATATCCTGTGGCTTTTATAAAACAACTTTATTCTGACAAAAATTAAGAATAAAAGTCTTCATTTAAAAGATGCGCTTGGTAGCCCTAGCCAGTGTGGCTCAGTTGGTTGGAGCATCATCCCCTGCACTGAAGGGACCCAGGTTTGATTCTGGTCAGGGTATATACCCAGGTTTCGGGTCCAGTCCTGATTGGGGTGTATATATGGCAGGCAATGGATCGATGTTTCTCTCTCACCTCAATGTTTCTCTCTTACTTCCTCTCTCTAAAATCAGTAAAACAAAACAAAAAAAATCCTTGAGTGAAGATTAAAAAAAAAAAGATGTGTGCAGTAGTAGTGGCAAGGGGGAGTTAGTTTTTTCTGTAAAATCAAGTAAACCAAACCTACTTTAATGTTCATTAAAGAAAAAAATACTTTTGTGCTATGTTGAACCATCATGACAATCATGATCAGAGACAAAAATAACTTTATTGTTTATTCAACAAATATTTACTAACTGCTCTTATGTGTAAGACATGTAAAAAATAATTAAGTTAGACCTGCTTCAAGAAGACCCTAATAAGAGTAAAGAAGAGTACAAACAAACAAGCAGCAATGCCAATTCCACCCAATCAGTGCCTACAGCAAGCAGTGTGGGAAGCTAGAGGAGCGGCTCCCAGGCAGCAAGTATGCCAACTCTTCATTTCATCAGACACAGGATATTATTTGCATGGCCCAAGACCCCAGGCAATCTGGGTCCTAGACCATCTGAGGTCCTGCCTAGAGGGCTGAGGACATGAGTAGTAGTTTGAGAAAGAAATGGCTAGGTAAAGTGGTAACTCCCTTACACTCTACTGATCTTTTATATTTTACTAAAGGCCCGGTGCACGAAATTCTTGCCTGGGGGGGGGGTCAGGGAGGCCCTCAGCCAGGCCTGCACCCTCTTGCAATCTGGGACTGCTGGCTCCTAACTACTCGCCTGCCTGCCTGATCGCCCCTAATCACTCTGCCTGCCTGCCTGATCATCCCTAACCACTCGCCTACCTGCCTGATCACCCCTAACTGCCTCTGCCTTGGCCCGTGCCACTGCGGCTTCATCTGGTATGACGTCCAGAAGGTTATTTGGCTGTCTGGTCTAATTAGCGTATTACCCTTTTATTATTATAGATTGCATTGTTCATTACAGGTACCTGACTTAAGTGGCTAGTGGTTATTGTACTGGATGATGCAGACAAGAACATTTCCATCACCACTGAAAGTTCTACTTAATACTGTAACCCAAAATTCCATTCACCAATTCTAAAATAATGACATAACAGAAACACTAACAAGAGTAAAAAGGCATAGTGATGGAATACTATTTACTAACAAAAGAAATGAATTGCTGATACATACTATATGTAATGTGAAAGCACCTTAAAATCATGCTAAATGGAAGAAGTCAGTCACAAAAGTCTATATATATATATCTCTACATATCTCTATATCTATTTATATAGATATAGATATTGATAGTAGTATAGATTCTATTTACATATATCCTGAAAGCAAAACTTTAAAGACAAAAAGCAGCTCAGGGTTAAGTTTAGTGATGTAGGAAAAGGGACTGCAACCAGGCAATAGGTATCTTTTGAGGTGATGGAAATATTCTAAAACTGGATTGTGGTGATGGCTGCAAAACTCTATATATTTACTAAAAGTCATTAAAGTGTGCACTTAAAATAGGTAAATGCTGTTGTGTAAATACCTCAATAAAGCTGTGTTAAAATAGAAGTATACTGGAAAAAATTTTCATATTTGTGAAATACCCATTTCAAAAAATTTCCATTTTAGCACCACAAACACATTATAAAAACGTCCCAAATTAATAAAAAGCAAAGCCTCTTCTAGCAGCAGATGTCAGATACCCATACAACTTCTAGCGGTACCTAGTATAACACTTCGGTGACAAACTCCAAGACAGCTTTACTTCTGAATTTCACACACTATATTATAGTTTACAACATACACAACACTACCCAAACCTTCCCCGTCCATGACAGAAGGAACACCCACCTAACTGACGGGGAGAGAGAACACCGAAAGCAGCAGCAGCAACCAGCCCTGAGGAAGCTCACTCCGTGTGTCCCAGACCCCACGCGGCTAAGTTCTCCACGTAAGTGTCTCAGCCTGGCTCTGTGCCAGCGTTTCATAACACGCTCTTAAATACCTCAAGAAAGAAAACAATGACTTTCATGCACTCAAAAATTCTCTCACCAAAGGGGAAACAAGAACATTTTCTTCCTTTTTTAAAATTTTAACAAAATTGACCTTCAATTAAACGGAAAATGTCAGAAGCACACTTCCCACCCAAATAACAAACTTGTGGAATCACATACAGCTCAGCACACCTTTCAAGAGATGCTGTGTCACCTAGCACTTCTGAAGTGTTTTCTCTAATTTTCTGATGCATATTCTTTACTAATCCTCACATGGAAATGAAGTATTCTAACACTCATTCTAAAACTACTTTTCAAACAGTCATTAGAGCAACAAAGATGGGAATAACTTATATGCTATATTATTTGCATGTTTTTGTCACGTAAAAAAAGAAGAAAATGAAGTTATTAGAGAATTGTAAAGCCAGGGATATACCTTAATCTCATCTAGTTCAACTCATCTCCAGATATTTCATGGCAGAGTGGGAACCCCAAAAGACAAACCATGATTCCTAGGCCAGCATTCTTCTCATTGCACACTGTTGCCTTGGCTTAAAGCACACGCGCGCACTCACACAACTTTAGTAATAGTAGCTGTGAATAACACTCAGATTTTCAAGAAAATTTAAAGAATGAACTTCTATCCATTAAAAGTTATCACATTAACCTTCTCTTCAAAACAAATCAGATTCATAATTAGATACAATACTTGCTTTTCGTGAAAAAAATTACAATCCTCTTAATGTTTGAAGGTCTAAACTCATTTTAAATAATGGTGATCATACATTAATAAGATCTCAAGATAAATTTTAAACACATAGCTATTAAGAGAAAAGGGTATGTAAATAAAAAGTATGCTGCCAGAATATAAATGATTTTATTACAGATTGACTGAACCAAGTTATTATAAATATATCAAGTACTAAACATACTTAGACATATACAATCATACTCATGTGTACAGTACATAAATGTTAAAAGTAAATTATGCTCAATTAAATCACAAAGGTGATGAACTTAAAAAAAGAAGCCAGTGAATTATTGAGAACCAAGGATTAATACTGTTCTCTATTATTTGTAGTATATTAGCAAACAAACATTCCTCCTCAGTTAACAGGACATGGAATTTTAAGAGCAACCTCCTAGAAAATGTGCTCCATGGGCTTAAAGTACATTTTGGCTTGTCCTATCTAAAATAGCACATTGTAATCAAAGGAAAAAAGAACAGAATGATGAGATAATTTGTCTCCTGGCTCTTCATCATACTCTCCATTATAATGGTTGTGAATAACTTATCAGATCACCAGCGAGCTAGAAGTCTGAGAGATAAATGTGGCCCAAAGAATCCTCTTATCTGCTTGCCTATCAGTTCGCAAAGTGTGAAAAAATGTAATCTTTTATAGTAACCCTGAAAGGCTGTTCTGTGTCTCAATTACTAATTAATGATACCAACACTCTATCATACTGAACATGGAAATAGCCAAAGCTCTGCAATTTATCAGGAAAAGGAAATTTAAAAATAGATTCCAAGTAATTACATTTTTTATAAAGATGAAACTTTCTTAGATACTGATAACTACTTTAAATGATGGCAATAGCCATGCAGAGCCAAATACTCAAAGTGCTTCCTATTGAAGAACTGGCTGTTTCAATTATATGACATGTCTTTCTCAAATTCTAGAAACAAATTTATGATGTTGAAACTAAAAGGTAAGTATAAGGACTAAAACTTGTGAGGAAAAAAAACAACCTTATAATATTTTACCATTCTCTGCTTATGGAAGGTTACAGGTTGGATCCAGAAAACTGCTACACTAACATGGAAAAAATTTGTTTAAACAAAGTTAACTAGCAGAGAAACCCAACTTATTGCATTTATCATGTACTATGTAATACAACTGATTTTTAAAAAATGATCAAAGAACACAAGACAGTAGTAATGTACTTGCACACCTTCCTTTTTCAGCCATTTCACAATGTTCCCTTCTTCCATTGTCGGAGACAGCGATGGCATTAGTATCTTAATAGGATCCGCTGAAATTGAAAAAAGGAAAGATTAGCCACAAAAACATAATGCACTTCACAAGGTATCAATAGAAAGTTCAAGTAAAGTAATATCCAATTCAATTTGAGAAAGAAAATATTCCAAAGTTGAAAAGACTCCCAACTGGTCAAACTAAGTATCCAGGAAATAGTATAGAAACATGAAATTCTCAACATTTTTTAAAATAAAAAATTTTTTGAATATTTTCAACTCCTGTCTCATAGTTCCCCAGTACTCTGTGCAAGTTTAAGCCAGATGTTTATAAGATTAAAAAATAGAAAAATAGATTTATGTTTCATTTTCTCCGTCCCTTTTGTGTTGATGCAAAAAAATTTACAAATAAAATGATCAAAGAAAAAGACAAGAAAAAGTATCTAGAGTTCTAATAACCTACAACAGAATAATCAAGATTAGACTTTAACAAATTGGTTGTGTTTTTACTTTCCTCTAATATTATATTATTCAAGAATCAAACGTTCTTGCTGGTATATGTGAAAGGAAAGGTATGCTCTGTCAAGCCTGACCAGGCAAGTGAACGGAAGTGATTAGTTAAATTAACTGCAGATTGTGTTCCATACCATCATTCAACTGGGGACGCAAAAAGGTAGACTAAAACCAGGGTGAGCCCCCAATGAAGCACAGCTTTTCCTTAGGTATCAGAAAAGGAGAGATGCCTTATATATTTGCCCAGATGTGCTTCCCAATAGTCACCCACTAAACAGGACCATATTCATAGAGCACACAGCTGCTAGATCACAATTTATATAAAGTTTATACTAATAAAATTGTTAACAGCATGCTCTGGCTCTAGCAGTAGCCATGGTAACAAATTATAGTCCATGAAATCTTTCACAGAACCTGTTCTCTCCTCAGATTATTCAACAATCAAAACACAATTGCGTATCTAACATATTTCAAATGTGGCCTATTTTACCGCTAATGTTAAATGAAATTAATTATTTCCTTTGGGAAACTGAAGGAATTTTACCATCATTTCAAATGAAGAGTTCCAACAGCTTCATGATAGAGAAATTCCTCTGAAGCATTTGGAAGGAAGCTTCTGTCCTTGTCCCTTTTTCACCTGTTCCTCTCTAAAGGTCTGGGAAAAAGCCCTGAGTGAACACCTGCCTTCGTCTTTTCCTCATTTTCTTTTAAGAACTACCTACCTGGAAGGTACCTGTAGATACATATATCACCTTCTTCATTTTTTACATGAAATAAAAATGTTTATGTGGCTTAATGAAAAACAAACCAGCACATTTGCCTACAGAATGTCCAGCCAGCCTAAGCCTGAGCATTTACTTTTTGAGAATGGGGTTTTGAAAAAGAAAAACCAACATAAAAAAAACCTACAATCTAAAAGTACCATGATAAGACGCCAGCCTCTCCTTGAAAGGCACAGTTTAAAACAAATCCCAGTTTGTTGCTTCTAAGAAAAAGATGAAGGCTGGCATTATGAGAGAATATTTCATAAGCACATACATATTAAATTTATATCAAATAGAGTTCCACTTCAAAGAAGCAAAATAAATGGACCTCATTGCTTCTAAGTCCAGATTCCAATTTATGACAAACACTAAATCAATTCTCTCAAAACAAAGTCTGGCTTCAATATTTTTACATCTTGGTCCTAGCTGCCATGATACAATTCATATTTATTTTATGACTCTTTCTGCCATTATAATCTCTCACCTAATAGACCTTCACATTTCCATTGTTCCTGACATTAAGGGCTATATTATAAAACTTCTGCATTTATTATTGTTTTCAAAATTAGCACATCAAAAGCTGCAAAACTGTTCATATTTTAAATAAAAAGAATATAATCATTCCTAATACAGCCAGCCTTCATGGATGAACTGAAATTGCTTCTCTGAATAATAACCATAAAATATAAAAATTGTGTAATAAATTACTACGCTTATTCTGAAATGAAGGTGATAAAAAACAAAGACAGACATTTTAGACATCTCCATTATTCAGTAATATCTTTTGATTGATTATACTGGCTTACTGTGAAAAGTAAAATGTGCAATGTATTTACTTTTTAAAAATTCTTTATTGTTTAAACTATTATATATGTCTCCTTCCCCCCCCCCCATTTGTATTTTCTGATTAATCTAACCAATCTATCCTCAAACTGTCATGCTGGAAAATAATTTCAAACATAAGCATTAATTTATTAATAATGGCACATATTTCATTCTAATATATATCCTCTTTCAACTGGAACATTATATACATCTTTTTCAAATGTATTTTTCCAGTGGAAAAGTAATTATACAAGCATAATATCAGCTTTGAATGACAGAGCTGCACATCATTAATATCCGCCCTTTATGGTTGCCATAAATTCCACTGAGACAGTGTGCGCTTTTCTAGCCCTCTCAGACTTTTAACCTGTACCTAATATTGTTTAATTTCATCAGAAATTAAATATAGCTTCCCTTTTCATTCCAGTTAGCAGTACATTCTACCTTTCTCCTGTCAAATTGAGGAGGCCTTGAAATGTGCACCAAGTCATATTTCCTATGAAAAACTGGGCACACTCTTGGGTAAGAATAAAGGAAGTGTGGTCTCCCCCATCTCCTGCTGGTCATTCAGGCTATTTCAGTTAGTAAAAACGCCACAATTAATTTTAAAAAACACCCCAAATTTTTTGTTAGAATTTAATCCCTTTGAAGTCATTTTTAGTGTTCTATTCCTTTCTATCAAGCTAACAAACTACACTAATGGCTAATAAAGTCTATTCTTCTGTAGCAATTTAAAAAATATTCAAAATGACTACAGTAATGCCCATTTTCAGCTTTTTGTAAATTAAAAATATATTTTGATTTGATTTTTAACTTCTAAAAATATGTTTTCATTGATTTTTAGAGAAAGAAGGGAGTGGGAGAGAAACATCGATTGGCTGTCTCCTGCATGCCCCCTACTGGGGATTGAGCCCACAATCCTGGCATGCGCCCTCTCCTGGAATGGAACTGGCGACTCTTGGTTCTTGAGTCAACCCTCAGCTACTGAGCCACACCAGCAGGGTTATATGCTGATTTTAAAAGTACAGTCTCACAAGTCATTCAAACTGTCTTCATCTTTTTTCTTTTTCATCCGATGAATAACAGAATAAACTGTTTTGCTTAGCACATTGCTGCTTTAACCTGCCACATCAGGCACACAAGCAATCTTTCAATTAAACTGAAATGTACAGCAGTTTCTCTAAGCAGTTCTCACATTTCTTCAAATTTGCTCTTCCCATCTTTCTACAGCATAATTCTGCCTTCCACATCAAATATAATACACTGATATAATTCTAGTTTCTTATTCCCTAAAGTATTTCTTTTTCCCTAAGAGCAAAACACTTCTACTTCAGGCAAAATTAATTAAGTCAAACCTTTAAATTGATGATCTAGATCAGTTCTAAAAGTTCTCAAGACTTTTTTAAAAAAAGATAATATAAGAATACAAATGCAGATCAAATTGCTGTATGGCTCCATTATGCTGACTAAAGTAATTAAGGAGTTCTGCAGTTTATACATGGTTCAGCTCGAGAGTTATTGTGGTCCATTTACACCACTAGAATCCTAACACAAAAATCATGAAACGCAGATCGGTCAACGAAGAAGGAAATTACCCAGTACTCTCTTAGTATGGCTCCCTGTTCCTAACATTAATTTGCTTCTTCTCTAACAGGGAGAGATAGTGCTCATTTAATTACCTCTCTTTTCAATGCAAGAACTCATTAAGTTTAATTGAACCTTTAAAACTTCCATTCAAAGAAAACAATTCTGCCACCTGCAGGCTGAATAAAATAAAGCAGAATGAAGTATAGGGGTAATAAAAATACAATGAAAATATCAATAGATAACAACAGAAAATGTATGCATAACAGTCTGTATGAAAATAGCATTTATAAGTCTTGGCATAGTACAAAAACATATAAGAGATGCCCCAAACAGTATATATAGCATAATCTAATTTCTACTACCTGCTCAGCTTATATAAAAAGACTGAAAGGATATACTCCAAAATGACAACAGTAGTTATCTCCAGTTGGTGATATTATTCTAAGTGGTTTTTATTACCTTTGTTTTTTATAGCCTACACTAGGGGTCCGGTGCATGAATTCATGCACCAGCCTGGCCTGTGGGACTGGGCTGAAACCCGCTGACATCCCCCGAGGGGTCCCAGACTGCAAGAGGGATCAGGCCAGGCCGAGGGATCCCCACCAGTGCACAGTTAGGGCTGAGGAGGGACACGGGAGGTTGGCCAACAAGGGAGGGACCGTGGGAGGGTTCCAGGCATGTCCAGCCCGGCTAGTGCAGTCCCAACTGGCCAGATCCCAGCAGCAAGCTAACTTTCTGGTCGGAGTGTCTGCCCCCTGGTGGTCAGTACACATCATAGTGACTGGTCTACCGGTTGACTGCCCCCTGGTGGTCAATGCATGTCACAGCAAGCAGTTGAAGGGCCTTTGCATACATTAGCATATTACACTTTGGTTGAACGGCTGATCGGGCACTTAGCATATTAGGCTTTTATTATATAGGATGTTAACTTTGTACAATAAATTTATTTAATTTCACTTTCTCCCCAAACTTATCTAACATCTAAAAAAAAAAGTACTTTTGTTTTTGTAATTTTTAAACACAAACCCACAAGGTCAGGGAGAAAAAAAGGGGCGTCTCTTAACTACTGACTAGCCTAGATTTGCTTTGCTTAGGTGATCGTACTTAGCCGTGACTTACTCTAGAAAGGATTAAAATTAAGAAGCACTTCACTACTGTTCTACTTTACTCTACCTGTCATAGTAACAGACATGCCAATCAGTGATTCCCAACTCATACTTCCTTTTTAAAAAGAAAATGTCCACGCCACAGCCTTTGAAAGAATCTGCTCTATGTGCCCTGGGTATGGCTGACCTACAACGGGTCAACAGCTTCACTCCAGAGAATATGGAATTAGATGGAAGAGGTAGTGCCCACTTACTAAACTGAAAGAGCGTGGCGCACAGGGCCTGAATCAGCAGTAAGGCAACACAAGCTGACATTACAGAGAAAGAAAAGCCACGAGTAACAGGTTGGCAAGTTTACGAAGAAAAACAAAGTAAATTAGAGAGAGAAAGATGGACAATGGGAACCATAGAAGAAATGGATAAAATCATCATAGTTCCCCCATGGCCCAGCAGCACTTCATATATGTGCTACTGTATCCTTGTAATAAATCTTAATTTTTACTTCAGCTATTCTGTGTGTTGCCACAGGTAAAGAATTCAAAGAACAGTATCAGTCTTACTGTATTAGCATAGAAGCACTTAATAAGGATGAGGCCTAAAATGGTATCCATGCTTCGGCAGAAATACTGTACCATCAACTCTTATCAAAGAATCTGCCTGTCACTGAACTGCTAGCAAAAACTCGGACGCCTACAGGGAATAATCAGGTGAAAGAAATGGGCTGGCAGCATCTAAGGTTTTTTCTTTAGATCTAGACATGCTTTATTTTCATATTAAATCTGTAAAAACTCTTCCTTTCTATACACACAGATCTGTCCTGCTCTACCTTTTGCCTTCTGCTTTCTACAGCAGATAAACATACAAGGGAAAAAAATGACCACTAGAGGTGATGACATACACCAAGGCACATACAGCCTTGCTGGCTGGGAAGTAATAGTGGAAGGTGGTAAACTAGAAAGTAATTTCCTACCTGAAGAGAACAATTGTTCCTCAGTGTTAACTGTCACCATATAGACTCTAAATTTAAAATTTCAAGAAAAGACAAAAATCTAGATTTTTATGTAAAAGTTTTTATTCTATCAATCTATCTGGGATTAATCCTCACCCAAGGATTTTTTTTTTCTGCCATTGATTTTTAGAAAGGGTGGAAGGGAGGGGGAGAGATGGAGAGAAACATCCATGTGAGAGAAACACATTGATTGGTTGTCTCCCACACACATCCTGACCCTGGGGCTGGGAACCAACCCTGCAATCAAGGTACATGACCTTGACTGGAATCGAATCCTCAACCCTTCAGTCCGAGGGCAAGGCTCGAAGAAACCAGCGAGGGCAAAGTTTCTAGTTTTTAAATGTTGTCAATAAATTTAATTTTCTTCTAAAATGATATAGGTCAGTTCACTGGCTGCCAATTTGCAATCATAGTGTGGACCTGTGTCCTTTTATAACTTTTCAGATTTTCAGTTTCCCTAGATGTTTATTTAACAACCAAAATGTGCAAGACCAGTAGCTATATATTAGGCAAACTTAAAACCAATATTATTAATATCTTACATAATAATTAAATTAAAAATCATGCCATTCAGTCTAAAAGGGCAGCAATGGAAACTCTTCAAAATTAACTGTCTAGACTAGCTTGAAAACCTGTTTACAGATGCCATGTCACTTATGTAAATACACACCTGGCATCTGGGCCTTTGCACCTGCTGTTCTTTTGGCCTGGGAAGGCTGCCACCTTCAGGAAGCCTTCTTATGTACTCCCTTAACGTCCTCGACTTACCTTTAAGAGCTCACTACACACACTATTGAAGTCACGCCACTATTCTTTATTTCCCCAAGAAGACTATACCCACCTTAAGGATAAGGCCTATAACAGAAGTTAGGGCTGCAGCTCCAGGAGCATGGCAAAACAAAAGCATGCAGGTGGAAAGGTAGGAGACAAATTTTAGCTCAGTATTAGGAAAAAAAAAATCCAAAACTTTCAAATAACTTGGAGCTACCCAACAATCAGCTTCCGTGGTGGGCAGAATAATGTCCACAGCCCCCCTTCACGGCCACCCCATTAAAGATGGCCAGGCCCTAACACCCAGATCCTGTGAATGTGTTATGTTACACAGCAAGGGCGAGTTAAGGAAGGAACTGAAGTTGCCCAACAGCTGACCTTGACACGGGGAGAGCATCCTGTATTACCCACGAGGGCCCCATGTAAACACAGGGTCTTTATATGTGCAACAGGGAGGCACTAGGAAACGAATACCACTTCCTTGGGATACAGCGTCCTCTTCCTTACAGAAGATGCTCAAGCAGAGGTAGTGATCATGGTGTGGGGGGCACGGGGGAAGGTGCAATGTCACCACATATCAGGTAAGGATTGCCTAAGTGAGTTTCTAAAGGCATGCGCCCTTTAACTGGGCTTACGGAACACCTCTGAACCTGCATGAACACGCCCCCCTTTCTCTGTGGAGACGATCTGGAGCAGGGGTTCTCAACCTTCCTGATGCCGCGACCCTTTAACACAGTTCCTCATGTCGTGGTGACCCCCAACCATAAAATTATTTTCGTTGCTACTTCATAACTGTCATGTGGCTACTATTGTGAATCGTAATGTAAATATCTGATACGCAGGATGAATTTAGGCGACACCTGTGAAAGGGTCCTTCGACCCCCAAAGGGGTCGTGACCCACAGGTTCTAGAGCATCCAAACATTCTCAAAAAAATCTGTTTTACAAACAAGGTTAAGAACACTCGTCCCAGATTGTTTCCAACACTGGGCTTTTACTATTCCATGACTTGCCTAAGGCAGCGAGTCTCAAACACACACCAACACAAAACATCAAAACTCATCCAACCCCAGACAGCTCTCTGGGGGCTGTGGGAAACGTTCAACTGTTAATAAACTGGGAAGAAAGAAGAGTCTAGACACAGTTAAAACAACAACATCACTGTTCCAAGTATTTTATGAAACATTAATCTGAAGACACTGAAATAAGTCGTTGCCATCACGAAATCCTTAGACATCTCACTGTACTCATCTTACCGTGAGGCTTTGGGTAACTTTTTTCTTTTTTCCCCCCCCTGAGCCTCTGGTAGCCCAGAATGTAGGCAACTATCTACTGCACCTAATGTTTTCGATTAAAATTCATGCTGTGCTGGTGACTGGCAGGGGAATGCTTCACATTCAAAAAATGTCAGTCCTAGGACCCCGCCCCACCCACGTGTAACGGGAAACTAGTGCCCTGTGCACTCGCGCTTAGGCACGGGGAGAAGCGGCCCTTACGTGAATGACCATCAATCACTACCTGCCGGCTTCCGACAATAAACCTCAGGATCCCACGCCCGCGCCTGAAGCCTCACGCCTCCGCGCCCACGCTGTGCAGGGCCTGCGGCCGGGGCGCGGGGGGCGCGGGCAAACCCCGTCCTTTCCCGGCGGGCGCCGCGCGGGGCGACCCGGGGGCCCGGAAGGGCAGCCCTCCCGTCGCGGAATGGCCACCGGGTGAGCAACAGCCCGCGGCGGCTTTCTCCACCCCAGCGACTCGGGCAGCTTTTCCCCCGACACGGATGCCTGACGGCCCTGAAGGAACCCGAGACGTGACCGGGGAGGGGCCCCCGGGAAGGGTGTTTGGGACCTACCTTCGCGCCTTTCCGAAAAATAAAACAACAAACACCCACATTCCAAGGCAAGGTCAAGGGAAGCCATACCGACCCGGGAGCCACGGACTGGGTCAGGCTCGCCCCGCTCCCAAGGCAGCCCCTCGGGGCATGCACCTACCAGGCGGCCAGGCCAGCTGACACCTTTCCGAGGGAAGGCCAGGGGGACAGGGAGCCCGGGTCCCTCCACACGCAAATGCAGGCCCTCCGCGAAGGAGCCCTTGCCTGACCCAGGCCCAGCGTTCAGCTCCGCAGGGAAGCCGAGCGAGCCGCGACCACTCACCCCGCAGCCCCTGCGAGCTGTGAAGCCATCTCCAAACTGCTCCGCCGCCGGCAGGCCACCCAGCAGCCCCCGTAACCAGCCCCAGGCCTCGCCGGCCGCCGAAGCCCAGGAGAGAGCGCAGCAGCCGCCGGTCACAGCCGAGCCTCCAGGAGGCCGCCATCTTTCCGGCCTTTCCACAGGCTCCCCACGGCACTGGCTGCTCACTCTGTCGTCAAGCCCCGCCCCAGGCCCCGCCTCTCACCCGACTAGCCACGCCCCCTAAGTACCAGCCGCGCCCTTGAGTCTCAGTTAAAGCCTCTTAGCCCCGCCCCCAACCTCGTTGGCCCCGCCTTCCTGCCTAGCTGGAGCGCCGCAGGTTCCCCAATCAGCGAGGCCTGGTCCGCCCCGCCCCGCCCGCCTCCAACCTCGTTGGCCCCGCCTCCCGGCCAGGCTGCAGCGCCGCAGGCTCCCCGGTCAGCGAGGCCCGCCCCGCCCCGCCCCGCCCCGCCCCGCCCCGCCCCGCCCCTGTGCTGTCCTCGGATCCGCCTGATTGTATTTAAGATCTCGCCGCGGTGGTCCAGGCGGGTCGCCGGGAGAGCAAAGGCGTGCGGATATTGGTTGAATAGCCCGGGCCATGTCTGACTGTGCCGCTCGGGAGGGAGACTGTTGCTGGCGGCAAAGCGGCGCGCAGGTAGGGGCGGGGCCGCCAGTGCGGCGGAGGCTTCCGGGCGACGGGGACGCCATCCCCACGCGACCCCCGCGTGCTGCAGCCCACGCGCCACAGGGCGACCTGCAGGCTCGCGGCGCCCCGGTGGCTGGGCTGTGTGTCCTGCAGCGGGAGCTGGGCACCAGAGGTTAAGAAAAGGAAGCAGAACGGAGGAGAGTCTTAGGTGTGTGTTTCAAAGCAGCTTTAGCATTATTCTCAGGGAGACAGGCCAGTCGAGGAAACTAGCGGCCCTGGAGTGAACTGGAGCAAAGACTGAGCTCTGCGGCGTCCCTTGGCGCCATGGCGACCAACCCGACGTTTGCAAAGCACGGCCTAGGCACACGGGGAACCTCCGCCTGGACCGGAGCTGTACCTCAGCAGCCAGCACTTTGCCTCTGAACAGTTTTCCTGCCTCAGTTTAGAGGGATTATGGGATGACCATAGAAACGATTCTTCCTTAAACTGAGGTCCAAGGAAAATCCCCCCCTGGGACTGTATATGCTTTTCATTTACTTATACACACGCAGCAATTCTATGGAGCACCCATGTGCTCATTGATGCAGTGATGATTAAGACAGATGGCCTAGGGGTAGGAATACCAGACAAATAATTTCCATACATTGTGAGAAACTTTGCTTAAGAAGCAGAGGTCAGCTCATCCCCAACTGCCTCCCCTGCTGGCCTGCTGGCCCCCATCTTCCCTTCCCACTGGCTTGCTCACCCCCATTTAAAAAAATAAAAAAAGCAGAGGTCAAATTAGCTCCCTTATCCCTCCCCCATTATTCTCTCCTAGGGCTGAAGGTCCCAATTAAAAAGTAATAACCAGCCAGAGATTTTGTGACATACTTGTGGGGGAGGTGAGCTTTTCCTCTACCCTTCTAGGTTCTTTTGGCTGGTCCAATAATTAAATTAACATGAGACAGATTAATAAGAGAAAATAACCAAATTAAATTACGTAGTACATAAAGGAACCCCATATACATAAGAGCCAGAGTGCCTTCCCCTCACCCCCCACATACACAGAGGTTCAGAGACAGAAAGGTAAAATGAGGCAGAGGTGACTTTCAGAGCTAAGGTAAGATGCCATGGAGCTTCAGAGTGTACCGGAAGGTCATTCATAGAATAAGAAGAGCAGATGTTAAGTCATTAGAAGCTTACCCTGCCTTATAGACAGGTCACGAACAGTTATCTAAACTAATAAAAGTGGAATAGTAAAATTAACCGTTTCTCCGGGACGTCCAACAGCCAATCAGAGCGACTGTATGCAAATTAACCCAGCCAATGTGGCGGCCGCCACTCACGGAGTAAATGGCAGCCTCCGTTGCAGCAGGAGCGAAAGTGAAACTGCCTGCACGCTGGCTCCTTAGCCTCGACGGAAAGCAAAACACACATTTGCAACATAATAGCAATCATAGAATCCTCGGAGCTGAAGCAGGGCCTGAGTCTAAGAGTAACAACATTGTTTCATTATAGAAGCCGCAAGGTGAGGCAGAGAGGAGGCTTCGTTTACTAGGAGGCCTCACCTTAAAGGAACAGTATCAATTATAGAAGATAAACAAACCCCAGAAACCTGTGTCCAGCCAGCCTTGCTGGAACATTGGATCAATGGGAGCTGTGGGCAGCCTTAAAGCCTGAAAGCGCCAATCAGCCCATTATCCATGCTGGTCACAGCCCAATGGGGTGAGGGACGTTCCTGGGGGGCTTGGCCAGCCTGGAGACAGCCATCAGCCCCTCACCCAGGCTGGTCAGGCACGCCAGCAGGTGGACATCCCCAGAGGGGTCCCAGACTGTGAGAGGGCACAGGCCGGGCTGAGGGACCTCCCGAGTGCACAGAGCGGCTGCAGGGCGGAATAGCGCAGGACCCAGGACCCGTGAGTGGGAAACAGGCAGCAGGGTTGGAGGGCACCGGGAAGCGGGGCATCGGGGAGCGGGTAAGAGGTGGCAGGGGGTCGGCGGGCTGCTTGGTGGGCTTCCCAGGCCCTTTGCGGGGCATCGGGGAGTGAGTAAGAGGTGGCAGGGGGTCGGTGGCCTGCTTGGCAGCTCCCCAGACCCCTTGGTGGCACTGGGAAGTGGGAAAGGAAAGCAGCAGGGGACCGGTGAGTGGGAAAGAGTCAGCAGCCTGCTTGGCGGCTTCCCAGGTCCCTTCCGGGGAGCAGGGAGCAGGAAAAGGCTGACCTGACCACGAGGCGGGGTTTTCCCTGCTTTCTGGTGGCTGGAAGAAGATGGGCAGTAGGCAACTTGGGAGGCAGGCAGCACCCAGCCCTGGCCACAGCTCAAAAAAGAGAACAACATGCAGGGGAGGGCAAGAGTCTGAGAGATCAACATAGAGGGAGTGCCTGCTCCAAGCCTTGATTGTGTGCCTGGGGGCAGGTCCCCAGCAGGTAGACACACACAGGAGGACTGCTCCAAGCCTCAGATGCGGTTGGGGGCAGGTCCCCAGGCCACACACACACACACACACACACACACACACAAGGCGCCTGGCAGACTGGGGCCATCATAGGACATCCACTGAGGGGTCCCAGACTGTGAGAGGGCACAGGCCGGGCTGAGGGACCCCCTCCACCCCGAGTGCACAAATTTTTGTGCACCGGGCCCCTAGTTTCTGATAATAACGCTTACGGGCAAGGACCCAACTTTAAATCCTTTAAGGGAGAAATAAAAGTTTCTCCTGAGTCTGCAGGGTCTCGATTGCCTTCTGGTCAAAATTATTCGGCTGCCAACGTGGCACATCTTGGGAAGGCCTGTTCTGAACCCCTGAGGTTTCTCTCCAAGTATTCTGATGTCCGACTTCTAGCCTCTATGCACCGCAGGCGGGCCTCTGGGGCACTTCCACTCACATCCCCTTCAGTAGCTACCTCCAAACCTCACCACCCATCATCCTCCCTCAAGCCTGTTTCACAGATGACCTTGAGTTTTCTTCAGTTTTCTCACGCAAAGTTAATCCTTTCTTTTTAACTTCTAAAATACCTTCCAAGTCCATCTCCACCATCATTTCCTTGCAATTTCCTTTAAAAACTCTTTCCACAGCTTCCTTGCTGGTCTGCTCTCTTGCTTCCTTGGTCACCACCTTCATCCTCTTCTTTCCACTGCTGTTGTATCGTAAATCAGCGAGTGAGATACAAGAGGCCTTAATGAGCCAATTAATTAGGAGATGTTTATTGCAGGCGGCTCAGAGGGAGGTGTTTCTTTCAAATCTTTGAGCGAAGTCACACAGGAAGTTTCCCATATTTATATCTTTTGAGCTTCTTTGCAGATTTTACAGAGAGCTCTGTGTGAGTTATTGTTACAGTTTGCAATCTTGGATACACAAAGAATAAACATTTGGCATAAAAATATGTATCAGTATTAATCCATTACGTTAGATGGCTAGCTTGCAAGGTCAGACAATTTTTGTATTTTTCTATTATTCAAACTAAAACAGTTATTTCTTAGAATAAGAGACTGTCTAAAAATGACAGAGTTTTCAGAACAAGGGGCTATCTAACAATAGCAGAGAATTTCAAACAGCAGTTTTTATACAAGATGAAGGTTACTATGCCTCACTGCCCCTAGAGAAATGTTGCCAACCGAAGATCTGGTCATGTCCTCTATCTAACACTGCTCAGTGGTTTTCAAGTACCTATAATATAAAGTCCAAACTCCTCTGCATCTGCCTTCCTCTCCCCTCCATTCCATAGAACCTAATTTATAACCAGTTCCAACTACTGGAGTTCTCTCTGACTGAAATGCCTACCCAGTTTATTCCTAGTCCATTAAGACTTAGCACAACCATCCCCTCCTCGATGAAGTTTTTTCTAACTCCTGGCTCCCTCCTACCCAGAGCTTCCTGCTCTTACAATGCCCAGGACCAGCTTGCATTGTATGTTGCTTTGTCACTTCATAACTGTTAGCTTCTTTATTAGATTGCGAGTTCCTCAAGGGTAAGAATTTTACTTTCCTCATATTCATTTCTTTGAGGCCTTCAGTAAAAGTTGCTGAATGAATGAATGAATGAGAGGGCTCCATAATTAATACCAAAAGAAAGGTACATAGAGCAAATGCTGTGTCACGGAGTCCAAGGAAGGAAGGAGTGATCCTTGCTACCATGAGAGAAGGAATATAGGTGAAGTGAGTAGGGGACCTGGTATAAAGGCTGACAAGCAGAATTGGGATTATTAGAGATCCAGCATCTAATCTAATAAAAGAGTAATATGTAAATTAACCATCACTCTGAGACACCTAAGCCATGCCCACCAGCCAATCAGAGCAACTTTGTGCAAATTAACCCAGACAAGATGGTGGTTAATTTATATATACAGGTGCAGAGCAAAGACTGAAGACAGCCTAGAAGGAAGCCAAGTGCTGCAGAAGGGAGCCAAGCAGCAGAGAAGGAAGGGAACTGAGGCACCAGAGATGGGAGGAAGCGAGGCAGCAGAGATGAGAGGGAGTGAGGCAGCAGAGACTGTGGAGACGGGAGGGAGCAAAGCGGCAGAGAAGGGAGGAAGCGAGACAGCAGAGAAGAAAAGGAGCTGAGGCAGCAGAGATGGGAGGAAGTGAGGCAGCTTCTCTGCTTTGCTCCGACTCAGGAAGCCCTATTCTTGCAGGAATCTTCCTGCAATGGACCTCTAGTAAGTAATAACAGTGCAAAGACAAAATACTCTTGGCTGGCAAGAAAATGTCTTAGTTATCTATTGCTGCAGAACAAGTATCCCAGAACTTAAGCTTAAAACACAAACATTGGGTGCCCCAGTTTCTGAGGATTAGGAATCCAGGAGAGTTTAGTTTGAGGTTCTGGCTCAGGGTCTGTCATGAGTTGGCAGCCAAGCTGTCAGCTGGAGCTATAATTGATCTCAAGACTTGACTTCAGCTAGAGTGAGTTTCCAAGCCCCTCATGTAGCTGTCGGCAGGCCTCTGTTCCTCACTGATTTTTTTGACCCCAGGTCTCAATTCTTCACCACGTGGCCTTCTGCATAGGCTGTCTTGAGTATCCTGGGCAGCTGGCTTTCCCCACACCACGTGAACTGAGGAGAGAGGACAACCAAGATGGAAGCTGTAGTCTTACAGCTTAATCCCAGAAGTGACAGAGTACCTTCCTGCAGTAGTCTGTTGGGCATACAGACCAACCCTGGTACAATGTAGGAGAGGAACTATATACTATGGTGTGAACACCAGAGGGTCTTTAAGAGCCTTCCTGATGGTTGACATCCACAGCTAGGTTGAATAGAACTGGGAGACTTATGTAAAAAAAAAAAAAAAAGTGAAAGTATTTGAAAAGTTAAATTACGTCAAGAAAGCAGAAAGACTTAGACTGAAAAGGTGATGTTTTGCCATTAGATGATGTAGGGAGTGGGGTTCAGTGATCAAAATAGTTTATTATTTTAGTACTAATAGTGGAGTGAAGGGTAAGCTGGAGAAGGAGAAATTGTAGGCAAGGAGACCAAATAGGAAAAGAGAACCTTAATCCTCCCAAATATCCTCCCCAAAAAGTTTTTACTCGAGTATTGCAAAATAAAAATAAGGACAGTGAAAGAGTGAACTTCACAAAATTAATTGCATTTCATGTCAAGGATTAGCTTTCATTCTGAGATTATCCTTCCTACTTTTCTTATGTTAAAAATGTACTTTATTTTTGAAAGAAGGTGATAGTAATTGTTACGTATAATGAATGCTATAACTTGGCAACTTTATGCCAGTCCCAAAAATTTACAAACAAAACTACTGATCTTGAACTTCACTGGTGTGAGAATCACTGATCCAGATTATTAGTATAAGGAAACGGATACCCACAGAGGGTCACTGACTTGCCTTAGGGTCTTCTGATCTCTAGTGAGGGCTTGACCGATGTGAAGAAGAGTGTTTAAGCATGGCAGAGGGCTTTGAGTGGAGGTGAAGTTGCCAAGAAAACCAATATGCACACAGAGGACCATGAAACGGATGTGCAGAAAGCAGCAAAAACCAGAGGCAAACAGTGCTGACAGTTTTGCTCTGTCTGCATCCAGCCCCTTCCTGAGTGTCAGGAAAAATTGTGAAAGACTGAAATGAGCAAAGGAGATTGCTAGCTGACGTGGGGCCATCTTGGAGCTGTTTTACAAGTCTGAATTGTAGATTACTGACAGCAATGCAGACGATCATTATTCAGGGAGATGAAAGTTGAATTGTGGTAGCAGATGTGACATCTTTCTGGTTCCCTCATTAACTGATGGGTTAAATAATATCCTTAATACAGGTTTGTTTTATATTTGTACTAGAGGCCCGGTGCACGAAATTCGTGAATGGGGGGCCAGGGGAAGGGGGGGTGACCCTCAGCCCAATCTACACCCTCTCCAATGCGGGAGCCCTCAGGGGATGTCCTACTGATGGCTTAAGCCCACTCCCCGTGGTTCTCTGTTGTCTGTGGGGCCCACTTGGCTGCTACCAGGTCGCTGCTGGTGATGGCCAAGCGGGCCCTGCTCTCAGCAGCTGCCCTGTGGGGCTGAGAGAACTGGGTACCGCCATCTTATGACTATGGGTACTTCCATCTTTGTGTCGGAGTGATGGTTAATTTACATATTACTCTTTTATTAGATAGGATTAGAGTCCCCAAGAAAGCCTGTCTGAGCAATACAAGCCTCTGCTATGCTGAGATTGAAATAAAAAGGAGGGGATTAGAGCCATGGTTGGCTGTCAGGTATCTCAGTGACGATTGAGACTGATTTCCTTAAAAATTGAAAAATTGGAGAAATAAAATACTGATTCAAATACCTTAGACTTTAATGTCTTTAATATATCAAAACACTGTATACTGGTAAATGTTCCTCCCTCACTTAGAGTAGGACCTCTACTATAAGCAGTTGATTGTAATCCATCTTAAGATAATGTCTTTCTAAATTCTTATTCTACCGGAAAACCAGTTGTAGTAATAATAGACAAGTTATGTCATTGACATTAAGGGGAAAACTAAATACTAAATCTTTCCTTCCTGTCAATTCTTGTTAAAAATATATATTCTGATTTTTACTTTGGACAACTTAAATGATTGCATTTTTACCAAATATGCCTCTGTTGGTTCCCCCTGCTAAGTGATTATTCTTCTTGAGATTGTAATTTTGTGGGTTTGAATGATTGAATGAAATTGCATTAACAACAGCTGCCTTCTCATTGTTATTGCTGTAGAACGAAGCTGGCTAATTGCTATAATACCTCAGTACTGGAAAAGACAAAAGGGCAAAGGGAGACCCTGAATAACAGACCATTTTCTATAATGTTTGTAACTTGCTGTGAAAATTGGTGGTTCTAAGGATTGGATAACTACAGGAGTCTTCTCATTAGCTATACTTTACTGTATAATTAAAACAACATTGTATCTCTAAAAAAGGAAATAGCAAATTATACAGGGTATGGATAACTTGGCTAGATTTAGTAAGGACAGATGTAAGAAAAACCAACATAGCTTGACTATTAATTTTAATTCAAGAATTTTCAACTCATTAAAATGGGAAGGAAACTAACATTGACTGTGTCACACATTGTGCTGGGTGCTTTATATTCATTTCATCTCATTTTTACCCTCGTAGTGTTCTCATTTTATAGGTCAGTAAACTGGAACTCAAAGTCATGTAAGCATAAAATTATGTAATTTTTGAATGTATGTGGATTTGAATGTATGTTCATTTACTCCTAAGACATATGTTGGATCAGAATTTAAAAGAATGTCAGTGTTCCCATGTTATTTTTATATTTTGAATCTATTCCATCAAATTATCATCTAATCTAATAAAAGAGTAATATGCAAATTAACCCTCACTCTGTTACACCCACAAACCATACCCACAAGCCACACCTACCAACCAATCGGGGAAATATGCAACTTAACTCAACTAAGATGGCGGCAGCCACGGAGCTGGAGTTGACCTAAGCAATGGAGGAAGCCAGGGTCCTGTGGCCCCTGAGCTCGGGCCCTGAGCTCTACTGAAGGCTACAAAGTTTCAATTATAGAAGGTAAACAAACCCCAGATACCTGCGGGGCTGGGACCTTGGTTTGCCAGGGGCAACCCAGGCTTCCAGTGGGGGACCAAAACAACAACGTTTCAATTATAGAAGTTAAATAAATCCCAGATACCTGTTTCCAGCTAGGCACCCCAGTAGGGACCTGAACCCTGAAGGGGATGTGGGCAGCCTGAAAATGGCCCTCAGCCCCTCACCTAGGCTGACCATACCCCCATGGGGTGAGGATCCCCCCTGGGGGGCTTGGCAAGCCTGCAAACAGCCATCAGCCCCTCACCCAGGCTGGCCAGGCACGCCAGCAGGTGGACATCCCCTGAGGGGTTCCAGACTGTGAGAGGTCACAGGCCAGGCTAAGGGATCCCCCTCCCCTGAGTGCACGGATTTTTGTGCACTGGGCCTCTAGTTTATAATACTTACCTAAAATAAAATGTGTATGTCTAATATTAAAAGGTGAATTTGAAAAACTATCATGGTTTCAGAAATCCTTTTAAGTAGCTGAAAATTTAGTCTGTTCAACAGTAATTTGGATTCAAAGATGTTTTAATCCTTTTTACCCAGTGCCAAGATTTTGTAGGCAAGCTTCCTAGCTGTGTTTTTCTGCTCCGTGGGTCTATTTTTGATAGAGGAATAACCCCTTGGAGTCTCTCGTGTATAGAGCAATTTTCTGTTAGATGCCCTATTTTGTGCATGCCCTAGGTTTTATCTGTGTTTCTAGTAGTTTGCATAGTTACCATAATTGAAGCTCAAGGTCACCAGAGTTCTGCAAATACCTTCAGGGAAATGACAGCTTTGGAACTCACTTCTCTTCCAGGTAGACTTACTTACTCTTATTTCATTTTTTAAAATCTGTTTGTTATTGCTTTGAGAGAGAGAGTGGAAGAGAGAGGAAGAAAGAGAGAAACATTGATTGGCTTCCTCCTGTATCTGTTGCCCCTACTGGGCTCAAGCCCGCAACCTGGGCATGGGTCCTGACCAGGAATCAAAATGGTGACCTCTCAGTGCACAGGACATTGCTCAACCAACTGAGCCACACCACCCAGGCCATTAGCATTTCTTTTATGGCCTCTACTAGTATGAGACCTTACCTTTTAGACAGCTCAACAATTTATTTTGAAATATTTTAAAATATAATTTATGCAGCATTTTAGTTGTTTTCAAAGTTAAGGCTATGTATATCATGCTGCCAAAAATGGAGTTCATTGTATTTCTTTATTTTTGTTTTCTTTAACTTTAACTTTTAAAAAGAGGGGGAAACATTGGTGTGATTTTTCCCTAAAGAAGCAATTATTAGACTCATGTAAAAATAAGCCTCTTGTTTTAACTAGACTTATTGTGCTGATTATTTCACAGTATATAGAAATATAAAATAATTATGTTGTATACTGGAAACTAATGGGTTGCACCTCAGTTTCCTCAATAAAAATAAATAAATACGGCTCAGTTATCCCAACTGAACATACTGTTATGCCCAGATTTCGTGATCCCCAAAGACCACCAGGGAGCCGAGTCCGATGCAAAAGCAAAGAGCCTTTATTCGAGCTAGCTCGAGCTCAGTCCCCCACACACTCACTGACGCAGCGACAGGGCGGAGAGAAAGAGCGAGTTTCAGGAGAACAAAGGTTTTATAGGGGGTCTGGAAGTAGTAGGTGGGGTAACGTGTGTGGCCCCTGTTGATTGTCCGAGGGAAGGCCAGGGTTTGGTTGCACAGGGGGCAGGATGCAGTTAGCCTAATTTGGACTTGGGTCATTTCCTCTGCATCCCTACTGGCCAGTTTGAAGGGGGGTTGAGCAGCTGTTACAACTGTTACATTCTTGTAAAAGGGACAGAACAAAAGGAACAGTTTGAAGTCAGTCTTGCACCGCCCTTTCAATACATATGTTCCTAAGCATGCCTATCTTCACAGAAATGTGATTGTTTCTGAGTGAATGGTTTCTGTGTTATTTTCTTGACTTTATATTTCATAATGAGAATACATTGTTTTTATACTAAGAGAAAATAATATAGTCACAATATTCTGTGTGTTGGTTCAATAAAAAAAATTGAACCAACACACAGATTATGAACATATAGCTGTTATAGTATATCCTTTATATAGGGCCTTACTGAGTTGCTTTGTGTCAAGAAATTCGCTAGATGATGAGCATGTTCCTTTCAACACTAGATTTTCTTTTATTTCAGCCATTTCAATAGTTGCTAAGTACTATACTGTTTACTGGACATTTCACCACTTTGTTCTTGCAGCCTCTTTAGGAATAGACTATAGGCCTTATTCTGAATAATTCCAGGTTGCCAAATAATATAATAGATCCACTTTCTAAAAACTAAAAACAAAGCATGTTTTATAATAGTTTTCTCTCTGATAGTACCCTCTCTGTGGTAGATTTTTCTTAAACTTCCTTAAATTGGCTTATTAATAGAGATACCAGCTACAATAGTTACTTGATAAAAGAATGCCTATTTAAAAAATCATTTTCCTCTTTTTTAGGACAAGGAACACCCAAGATACCTGATTCCAGAGCTGTGCAAACAGTTTTACCATTTGGGCTGGGTCACTGGGACTGGAGGAGGAATTAGCTTGAAGCATGGGTAAGGTTACGGCTGATTGCATTTCTGGGAATTCCTCAGAGAAGTGTACCATGAGGAGCCTAACGCGCATATGTCCAAAGAAGAACTGATGCAGTTTTATGTGACACTGAAGGCATTTCATTTCCACCTGGAGAAGTAGATATTTGCATAACAGAGTGGAACAAGTATGCCCAAGTTGCAATATAATAAATACCTAAGGATTTGGGAACACAATTTCTAACCAGAATAATCTGGTCCTCAGTCTTTGAAGTACCAATGATAAATGCCGTGCTACCTAGTTATGTTATATGTCTGGAATTGCCAAGGTAGACGGGATGTGTTTTAAAGATCCAGATTCATATTTTAAAGCCACTTAAATACAGATTACTAACTACCGAAATCCTGAAAATTACATGTTATTGACTCAAAAGAAAGGCAATATGCCTTTCTAAGCACATGTATCATTATTAATGGAGGTAGCACCAGATGGTCCATGAGGCTCAGGACAAAACAAGAGGCTCTGAATTAGAAACAGGAGGAATGAATAGTATTTAATACTTCATTCAATTATCCAGTGTCTTTCCTCCAAGAGGATGAAGAAACAAGCAACTTACTGACAATGAAAAGAGAGGTTAAGGAATCTCATTCTCCCAAGTGTTTTTTCTCTCCTGAAATGGTTAAGAATATTATTGTCTGGAGCTGAACGTTAAACTGAGTAACTTGATTTATTTCTTTACCATAATTCACTTTCTTCAACAAAATTGGATTACCACAACATTTATATAATATAGAGTATATATATATTAATGCCCCCAAGGAGGCTGCATTGTGTGAAAGAAATGGGATGTAAAATGCAGTCAGGACATTTGGAACAAAAGGGACTTTATGGCATTTCACAAGATGAGGTGCTGCCATTGTAATTTCATCTGATTCGAATTACCGAGGAACTGATGACATATTAACTGAACTGTGGGAAGTAACAGCAGGGGTCTTAGTCAAGCACTGCCAACAGTTATGTGGGTAGGGGACACACTCAGTCCCGGAAGGTCACATTCCGTGTGGTGCATTGGACATTCATCTCTGCCTCTTTCCTTACCATCAGCCCAGTACCAATGTGTCAAGTCAGCATTGGGCAGACTTTTGGGTTATTTTGCCAAAACTTTTGAGATGACCTGTTTTCTAGCAAAGTCCTATGAAAACAGCATTTGTTGTTATTTCATGCGTTGAGTCCTAGCATTGGTTCCTCAGCTGTATTATTCTAAGCATTGCCCTTAGTTAACTACTTTTTATTTGTATATGCAGAAGTAGTTTGTGTAGGAACAAAATAGAACTTTCTACCAAATTGAGCTAAAATAACCATTTTTAACTGGCTCTTTAGAAAAAAGAAAGACAGCAAAGTTAAAAAAAAAAAGAGTGCAGATAAAGGGTCATTGTAAATCTAAAGTGGGTTTAAAAAATATATATATATCTAATCTAATAAAAGTAATATGCAAATTGACCCTCACTCTGTTACACCCACAAGCCACGCCCACCAACCAATCAAGAGCAAATATGTAAATTAACTCAACTAAGATGAGCTGGAGTTGCCCCAGGCAATGGAGGAAGCCAGGGCCCTGCAGGCCCTGAGCTCTACTCAAGGCTACAAAGTTTCAATTATAGAAGATAAACAAATCCCAGATACCTGTGGGGCTGGGACCTTGGGTTGCCAGGGCAACCCAGGCTTCAAGCGGGGGACCAAGGCAACAAAGTTTCCATTATAGAAGTTAAATAAATCCCAGATAGCTGCTTCCAGCCAGGCACCCCAGTAGGGACCCGAACCCTGAAGGGACTGTGGGCAGCCTGAAAACAGCCATTAGCCCCTCACCCAGGCTGACCAGGCATGCCAGCAGGTGGACATCCCCTGAGGGGTCCCAGACTGGGAGAGGGCACAGGCCAGGCTGAGGGACCCCCCTGAGTGCACAAATTTTTGTGCACTGGGCCTCTAATATATACATGGCCTAAGCGACCATTCAACTGGTAGCTATGATGCACCCTGACCACCAGGGGGTAGATGCTCAACTCATAGGCATGGAACCATGGAACTAATGAATCTCAGAGGGAAGAAGGAAGGGGGAAGGCAGGAAGAGATTAACCAAAGATCTTATATGCATACTAGAGTCCTGGTGCACAGGTTCATGTACTGGTGGATCGCTTAGCCTGGCCTGCTGGGATTGGGCTGAAACTGTGCACTGGGCCTCTGACATCCCCCAAGGGGGTCCCAGATTGTGAGAGGCACAGGCAGGCCGAGGGACCCCACCACTGCATGAATTTGTGCACTGGGCTTCTAGTATAGACATAAAAGACTATGTTCTTCCTAGAAGAATTTTACTAATCCATATACTGAGTCATGTGGTCACCCTAAAACACTCACTGACACCTTTTAAAAATTACCGTATTTTCCGGTGTATAAGACGACTGGGCATATAAGACAACCCCCAACTTTTGAGAAGATTTTCCTGGATTTCCTGGATGGAAACCGTATGCAGCATAAAAAGGAGCCGACCAGAGACACTTGCGGTCTCCGTCTGGCTCCATTGACGACCCCCGCCTTTTGGGAAGATTTTCCTGGGTTAAAAAGTCATCTTATACGCTGGAAAATACGGTCAGTGGCTTTTATAGCACTATAGTCCAGTTGTAGGAAAGTTGCGTCATGTGAAAATTTGTCTTAGGTTCTTAATGGCCGAGGAGCTCCTCCTGGGGTTCATAAGTGGAAACAGCCACAATTTTCTGGCCCTGTATTTGGAATCTTATTAAATTTGTGCCTTCCATGGTAAAATAAGTAATTTGTACTAAAATATTCCATTTTTTTCCTGATACTTAAATGACTTCAGAAGCCCACATCAACTACTTTGTCAGCAATATTATTCTCATGTTATAAGGGAAAGTTCGGTTTTCTTTGTCTGATGCTTAGGAATGAAATACATACCCAATAGATTATGTTTCCACAAAAATACTGACAATAAGCCCTTTAGGGATATAAAATTATTTACTGATTCCAAGGTTTGACTGATACTCTTCCAGATTATGCTACTGATGTGTGGTACCAAAAGATGTATATAAAAGAGCTTAAGACACATATAAGAATTAAATCAGAAGGAGGAAATTGAGGACCAACAAAGTGACAGTGAGCAAGGTAATCCTTGGATACTCAGAAGCCATTGTGTTTAGGTTGGGTCCTACCATTCACATTCAGCATTTCCTGCTTTCACAGCTGTAATATTATATATCAGAGATACTAATCCTGTTGCATGCTATTAGACTTAAAGTTAATAAACCCATATATAGCAAGGTAATTAAGGCATAGTAAGACTCAAATGACTAGACAGTAAATAAAAATAGATGTATTATGGACTCTTGAGTTTTGTCTGTCTGCTTAACACTTAAGAAAGAGCAGGGAGTTTAGAGAAATAAATTCCAAAACTCAATACCTTGAAATTTAAAATGCTTTTT